>CAJQZM010040792.1:0-18327 GCA_907164665.1 Colias nastes | reverse complement strand
TTTCTTACTTTTATTAGTAGGTACAATTCTGATAAGTATGTTAGTTATAGTAACTAACTTAAAAAAGACGTGTGGCACTCGGGGACTGCCGCGGTAAAGCTATTGCATAGTATGCCTTCAAGCCACACCTCCGTGCCCGTCGGAGTGGGGAGCGTGAGGTTTTTTCGTTACGGAATTTCTCGATTCGGTCCCCGCGCTCAAGGCCCGCGATAGAAGCTATGCAATAGCTTAAAAAGTGGAGTGTTTTGTCCTAGAGGTTTTGTAAAACCTCTAGGAATTATATGCAATATCTAAGCTTTGAAATGTTTAAAATACTTTTTTAAGAGTTACCGGCAATGTATTAAATCCGGCATTATTCTTAGAAAAATAATATGTATGTTATTCCGTGATACGGTCGAAATTAAATAAATTAGATTCATCACATTACCTAGAAAATCTGAACATTTCCTAAGGAGCAAACACATTTGCAAATGTGGGTGGTTTTTGGGGAAGCTATTACCCATATGAGGTCAAAACTAAAATCCAAGATGGCGCCGACGAAAATTTTACATCTTTTCGTCATGGGTGTCATTTTCATGGTTTTTGGGGAAGCTATTAACCAATATGAGGTCAAAACTAAAATCCAAGATGGCGGCGACGAAAATTTTACATCTTTTCGTCATGGGTGTCATTTTCATGGTTTTTGGGGTAGCTATTAACCAATATGAGGTCAAAACTAAAATCCAAGACGGCGCCGACGAAAATTTTACATCTTTTCGTCATGGGTATCATTTTCATCGTTTTTGGGGTAGCTATTAACCAATATGAGGTTAAAAGTAAAATCCAAGATGGCGCCGACGAAAATTTTACATCTTTTCGTCATGGGTGTCATTTTCATGGTTTTTGGGGTAGCTATTAACGAATTTGAGGTCAAAACTGAAATCCAAGATGGCGCCGACGAAAATTTTACATCTTTTCGTCATGGGTGTCATTTTCACGGTTTTTGGGGTAGCTATTAACCAATATGAGGTCAAAACTAAAATCCAAGATGGCGCCAACGATGGTTCCTAAACATGTATTTCAATGCTCTTTAAAATTATTTTTAAGACTCTCCCGTAGTATATAAGAATTCGACTATACAGGGTGTCCCACTATCGGTATACTAAGTGCTAAGGGACTTGTAGTTTTGCATATGTCGTGGTCATATCGTAGATTTGATCATTTCATGATATGAGTGGCCATTTCACGAAATGGTCGCATTTCAACATGGTTTGGTCAGATCGTTAAATCGTCAACGTTTCACGATATGGTCATCCACATTTGGCCAGATCGTATAAAATATATATAGTCCATAAAACATTAAAAAATTCTGAATATTTTTAGAACTTGTTTATTGTCATATAAGTTAGTGCCACGGCAGTGGCCGGCGAATGCCAGAAGCGAATGGTTTTTGCAATAGAAAACATTTAGGTTAGGTTAGGTTAGACTTTAATAAAGAACGCACGAGCCGAGCGAGCAAAGCGAGCGTGCCGCGGTAGCGGCCGGCGAGTGCCAGAAGCGAATCGCTTTTTAAAAAAGGAACAATTATAATAACATAGGATATATAAATATATTTATGTAAAGGATTTTAGACGCATTTTTTCCTCAACATAATATATCCGCATTTTCCATAGTACTCGAACCTCTTCGTCGTAAATTATTTGCTATGACTTTCTTCATATTGTAATAAAATGAACTATGAAGTTTTAAACTGCGAATAATTAAATTTTCGCCAGCGGCCGCCATCTTATCACATAAACACAGCGCTTGCAGCGCCTCTACCAATAATTAATGTAACTATTTTACGATATGATCAAATAATTTTGATCATTTCATGAAAAAACCGCGCGTTTAGTTGGCCATATCGAGAAACGATTTCTTATCATTGATCTGCCCAAACCACATCATGATGTGGCCAATAGACATTCGAGCATTTCATGAAATGCGACCATTTCACGAAATGATCGATCATATCATGAAATGAGCAAATCTACGATATGACCACGACACATACACTGATCACGTAAAAAATACTTCAACAACAAAATTACATTAAAAAAATTTTGCTAAATTTTTCCTGAAATTTAGGTTTGTTTTCTTCTCTAACTTCGTGCAGCCGGCATATACCGCTTCGCTAATGTGAGTATTTTGTCTATGAAAACATTATCTTAAACGATAGCTCACGTGCGGGTGGTTAATAGCTACGCCAAAGACCATGAAAATGCCACCCATGATGAAAAGATGTCAAATTTTCGTCGGCGCCATCTTGGATTTTAGTTTTGACCTCATATTGGTTAATAGCTACCCCAAAAACCATGAAAATGACACCCATGACGAAAAGATGTAAAATTTTCGTCGGCGCCATCTTGGATTATAATTTTGACCTCATATTCGTTAATAGCTACCCCAAAAACCATGAAAATGACACCCATGACGAAAAGATGTAAATTTTTTGTCGGCGCCATCTTGGATTTTAGTTTGGACCTCATATTCGTTAATAGCTACCCCAAAAACCATGAAAATGACACCCATCACGAAAAAAAGTCAAATTTTCATCAGCGCCATCTTGGATTTTAGTTTTGACCTCATATTTGTTAATAACTACCCCAAAAACCATGAAAATGACACCCATGACGAAAATATGTCAAATTTTTCGTCGGCGCCATCTTGGATTTTAGTTTTGTCCTCATATTGGTTAATAGCTACCCCAAAAACCATGAAAATGACACCCATGACGAAAAGATGTAAAATTTTCGTCGGCGCCATCTTGGATTTCAGTTTTGACCTCATATTCGTTAATAGCTACCCCAAAAACCATGAAAATGACACCCATGACGAAAAGATGTAAAATTTTCGTCGGCGCCATCTTGGATTTCAGTTTTGACCTCAAATTCGTTAATAGCTACCCCAAAAACCATGAAAATGACACCCATGACGAAAAGATGTAAAATTTTCGTCGGCGCCATTTTGGATTTAAGTTTTGTCAAATTGCTTTACCCCACCAATCCGTTCAACAACCCATAAAAAAGAGGACCTCAGTCAACGTAATTTTTAAAACATAATTTTAACAAATAATTGGAATATCAAACTTATACAGTTTACTCTTATAAAGTATCAAATATTACAAATCACGAAAACGACAGTGCACGCACAATAATCTTTTTCTTATTCGTTTTTATTTTTGGGACGAGGAGCGATACACCCGTCCTTCCAAGAGCGCTTCTGAGCGCGGTCTGACGACCCGCGAGAGCAAAATGTATGAAGAAATCGACAAGTATTTTTTATTTAGCTTATAATTGAAATAAAATTTTGATTTAGATTCATAAAAATTACACCATATATAAAGGACTATATATCCCTCAATAATTTATAGGTAAGAAGATAGATTAGGCTTTTAATTTTCTTAAAATGGTACCGTTTTAGACCCCATTTTTTTGCATTTTATGCGATTATTGTGCTGGGAAAATCGTATTTCAGCGACAATTTTGTATGACGTCGTACAATTTTTATAAGATGAACGTAGAGCTGAATATATTATCTTTAAATTAAGATATTACTATGTTCTCACGTGTAATTGCTTTAAGTTAAAATGGTACCGAAAAACAGCGTGTTTTTGTAAAAATACGTAATAGCACCCTTAATATCTACTTAAATAGGTATTATCTTGTGGTATAAAACGTTGTTTCAAAAGGTCCCTTGTTGCCACAAATGTTGGGAAAATTAAGAGATATTAAAATGAAAATTAAAGAAAGATTACTCTAGAGTTTTGCAACCAAATCGATCACAATTCACCTTAATTTATGAATATAGAAGTAACTGCCAATAGACTCTGAACCTTTAAAAAAAATAGAATTTGTCTTTTCTTTATAGAGAAAAGATTGTTGAAATGCCTTAAATAGGGCACGGGTACATTAAGAAATAAAGTGAAGATGTCATCGGCCACTAAAAGGTGAAGGGCGATTGCGAGTGCCTCTATTGTTTAATCATTCAGTATTAATTAGAGTATTGTAAGTACACTTGCCCTGGTATATAGTCAATACATGAGTTGCTCGGCTTTATTTCGAACGCTAGCTTTTAATATTAGACACCGAAATATCAAGTCGTCTGCGACAATGTACGATACATAAATTCAGATCGTTTGCTAATATTTATTGTGATAGCTGTCAGAAAAACATGATATTACGAGTGATAAAGTAATGATGATACTCTGAAAGATATTCTATTATTCAACAAACTTTAGCATCATAATCATATAAATAATGTCTTACACATTAGGCGTACCAAACTGGAGACGCATCACATAGTTTATTTTTAAATAGTTGCCCATGTTTTCATTTTTATAGCTTTTTACAAACTGCTTCCGACGATGGATGTTAAACTATTTTATTACGTTTTCCGTGCACTTTGACAACCGCTTCTTTAACTCGCATTGGTTTAAAATCTGAAGGACCTTTTAACGTTTTAGCGGCTTATCAATAAGCAAACTGTGGCGCCGATATACAAAAAATTCACATCAGCACATAATTCTTAACTGTGCAGTTAGATAATATGCTTATGGAGCTGTAAAAATATAACAGAAATTTTAATCAGTTGAGCATTTTTTATATTTTATAGGGCAAATATAAAACACCTTTATACCTACTTGTTGTAAAATAAGTTTTTTTTTCTTATATTAAAAAATATATATAATATTACAGGCAAACCACGTGATAAGATGTAAATGAGACCTGATACCAACACACAAGTATCTAATTACCGGTTACTTAAGGATACCGCTTCACAATACAAGTAGTTAGTATGTACTTATTTCATAAATACCTGGTATCGAAAGGTATCTATAACATGCTTATGAAAATTCCAACTAAATGTGACGCGATAACATACGTTTATATATAATTATGGTTAAGTAAATACAAAACTGCAACGACAAGCTAGTTATTTTATAAACAATACCGAGGCCAAGAAAATATGATCATTATTTTGAATTAAAAGGAAACAAAACAAAGCAGCTAGCTAAAGAACACATTACACAACACACTACTGTTCAAACAGTTAACTAGGTAATGGGAAATAAAAATGCTAGAAAACTCTGAGAAAAGCAAATGTGACCTCAAAATGCTAAAAAAATCCAGCTTTTTACGACACTAAATTCACACTTTCATTAAGAAAACTACTATAAACTAACCATAAGAATAACCAAGCACACGGAGGCACAACTATCAAACGAAAATTTTATAACCACTCAAATTAAAACACGTTTTTAACGTGTGTTCAGAAGCTGGAGTTTGCTGTACCAATATGTTACGAGTTCTTTTCATTTGTGTCCATAAACATTAACGGTTTCAATGCCTAGTATTGATGATAAAGTCACGCTTCAGTTCAATACAGTATAAACATTGGTAGGTACCTTGGTAGGTACTATATTCTGTGTCAATTCCACAGCAACATTTTGTTGTAAACAATGGTTTATCCAAGTCCCTACCACATTTTTGATATCAGGTAGATACCGACCTGACAGTAAACTTGTGGTAAAACATTGCAACACCTTGCAGGTTTTATCTTTCAGTGACACACCGCGGTCAATTACTTAATCTAGTACAATATAAGATAATCTTGTAGGGATCAAGTATTTTGTAACATTTAACGTGTTTATCGTACATATTTATGTTGAGAATTATGAGCATAATAAATATTGATATCGCTTATGACGAGTGCATGTTAAGTAAACAAGAAAAATAACAGATGTCACAATTTTTAATTGAATTTATATAATTACTTGAATTAATAATAATTCACGTTCTTTGTGTTCAAGGTAAATCCTTATAGGTATAGTTTCAGTCATGATGTTATAAGTTCAAATACATGATTTAATTTCCACTTTAAAATACTAATTCCTTATAGCCAATTAACATACCGGTGTTTAATTGCGAACATTTTGATGGGCCTAATTGCCTCCAAGTGCGTGCCTGGATAACCGATGGGTTTGTTTTAAGGCAATGTAGTGCATCTTCTATATAAAGGGCTGCTACAGCAAAATAATAACGATTTTTATAATCAATATCTTCGTTACCTACCTACATAATTTATACTTCTCAACTTAATAATATGAAGCTTATACTTTATATGTTTGTACGCGCTAAAATCAGGAACTATTGAACCGATTTCGGATTTCTGTCACCGTGCGTGATCCCTGAGTGATACTACTCTAGCCTATAATATATACAACGGGCTATGCCGCGGCAGACCACTAGTATCGTATAATATATCATTGAACCGCAATAATACTTAATGTAACCATGATGTTAAATGAGCTGAAAAGTGACAGGTCCTCACGTTACAAATAAAGATCTAGTTTCCATTCAGAAGCAATTGCATCTACATAAACTTGTTTGATAGTTTTTCGGGCGTTAACCACATGTTCATTCAGCTTTACAACTTTAATATCCATTTAAAGAAGCCATTACATATTTTAATTTTCATTTCTCCGTCCGGGTGGGATAATCTCTAATGCAACAGTGACCCAATTCCTGCTGAATCATCCGCACATTTGTTATGAATTACTGCTTTTTATTTAATTTCAAATAACACTTTTTCTCATTTGTTACGAATACGAACTTGAGGTCGAAGATAATTACTAATTAGTAGTTATTTTTTTAGTTTTCCAACATCTGCCAACCCTAATAGTGGATGAAGTGACTCTACCATGCAGCTGCAACGCATTACCTTCTCAATTGAAGAGCCCAATATTATTTGCGTCTTCAATTTAAACTTGAGATGCTGAGCCTGTAGGTAATTTATTCTTGATTGAATTATTTCTGCTGACTGATATTTCATAAGACTCATCAAGGAGATAGAAGCAACTGAAGCTTACATTATTTCTAATATAATCATTATGACTATTGGTTTTAATAAATTTCATATATTTTTCTGATAAAGACAAAAATTGAGAAGGTACAATAAAAATTAATTGGACATATTTGCATCTATTTTTCTTTTATAGAATAATGATTTCTAAACACGAATACAACAAAATGTTTGGTTACGTACCTATATCATAACAAACACACTGAAAAAAGAAAATTATGTACTTTACGATAACACTATCATGCAATATTATTAACGCTTGAGCAATACACAATTACAAATCGCGTCCTTCATTGAAATGCTTCAAACTTTCTCGATATATTTTAAATACCAAGTGACCTCGGCGAATACCTAATCGTTATGAACTAGCAGATTGGTCCAAATTAAGTATAAGAAATCACTTTTCTATCTTATTTTTTATGAAATGTCAACCTTATAAGTTCCGATATAATCCCATGACAAACAATGGTGACGCTCACCTACATGGTAGCCGGTAGGCCACAGCGGATATGGTATATCTCGTACAGGATGTGGTATTTTGGTGGGATTACAGAACAGGAAGAAAAGGTAACGGATATGCGTCTAAAGTCTAAACTCTAAAGGTTATCTGGGGGTTGAAACCATTCCGACTATCACGTTCATAAGTACGTCCTAAGATATAAGCCGCGACGATTAAAGTAACATTACAGTACCTAACTGATAGTTGTAATAAGAAATGCCCACGAAAGCTAATGACCGAACTAATTACTAGAGCGCATAATTATTAAAAAAAACATCGTTCGATACCACTCACAACCTACATCGTGTTTCTCATGAAATTTCATACGTACGAGCGGGTAGCGCAAGAAAGTTATGTAAATGCATCACGTTAATATGTATGCTATTGTTCTTTTATGCAATATTTATGACTTAATATACCTATAACTTTTAATTCACTGTTTAATAAATTGTAGAAGCTCTTTAAGTATTCTTGGAAAAAGGGAATAATGATTAGCATTGCGTGCCTGCATTTTTGAGAATCTTCGTAATCATGCTTGAGAATCATATATTACATCTGTAACACATTATCTCTTAGATAACTGAAATACATTATGAAATATTTACAGTTTTGTACTATTCTTTCATAGGAAAAAACCTCAAGGAAGTTAAAAATATGTTGATAAGATAAGATTACATACAATTATACATCATGAAGCATCATATTATACCTACAACGACAAATCTCTAACTCTTTAATTAACAATTATGAACGTGATGGTTATTCAACTATCGCTAATGCTCATTGAATATCAATGATAAGGTAACACTCAAGTGTCCTGGGAACTCGTTGATAAATGAGGACGAACATAAAACAAAGTGGTATCGCACTTTGATAGAATAATGTTCAATTTATAGTTGATACCGCTATAAAACTGTATCTACACTGTAGGTATAGACATAAAATCATTCTGATGAATGATACGATAACATCACAGACTCTGCTTCAAAACATCGTCAAATAATTTCAAATCCTTACAAACTTTTAAGCAAGAACACTTTTCCTTTTTAATTTCCATAAATCTATATTTATTTACAATATTTATCTCTTCCCAATTTACGAGCCATCAATGCAGACAGGCGCATAATAACTTTAATCTTAAAAACTGTAAATCAAAGAATCAAAACATTTCCATTACACAAGGTCAGTCAGACATCGAGCCATAAAAATAATATACAAAAATTCAAGTTCATCCAAGGCTTACATCATTCGAACTCAGGATCCTTTATCTAAATTATTCATCTCTAAACTCAATGTTATGCAAGTTTTATTACATATAAATGTGTAAAAGGTTGTTTTATTAGGTTGCGCTGTATTTATGTCTTGACAAGTACATTTTATGGGACACGTATTATATTATAGATATATACAGAATGAGCCCACAAGCTTTGATCGTTATTTTTTTCCCGTCCTATTTCGTGTCATCCGCACTTGACTCGACTTCGAAGTTCGAGATAAGTCGCAATAAAAACTTTGTACACTTTACGATTTCTACGAGTAAAAGGGACCGATATTTTAAGTTACGGCTTCACCTCAATAGGTTTTACGATTTCAGTTAAACGGCTATTAGTTTGAAGTGGTATTCAATTTTAAACGTTTGCGAGGAATTCTAATATATTTGCACACATTGTCTCGGTTCTCTCTCTTTCAGGTTCTTTTACTTAAGTTCAGAACTTATATTCAACAGTTAATACAGTAGTCAATGGAATTATCGTTCTTGAATTAGTACTGCTGATTATACACTTTGTCTGAATTGTGGGATTATAGATATCCAATATAAATTCTACGTCAATAGCAGACGAAAATAATGGAAAAATTCATGTAAGTAATTGCTTTTACGGCCAGCTATTTTCTACGAAACGTATTAAATAAAGTAACGTCAAGACCAGAAGCACGCGAGTGACCACGGGCTTCCTTTCAAGGAACCCCAATCATATTAATACATAGAAATTCCTATCAAATACCATATTTTAACCCCTCACTGCGTTGTACACGTTTACAGACGTAACCTTTCACATAATTCAAATATTAATCGACGTGTACACACCCGCACCCCAAAAATAATTTAAAGGGGACAGCGGGATCCCTTTTATTACACGTCAAACGCAAACACTGCTTTGTATGCTTCTAATAAAACTAATAAAAATGATGAAACCAGGGAAAAAATAGATTTTCTTTTCATTAAATTTTTACGACAGCATTTCGTAATAATTGATGCTGAAATTGAAAACATAAATCATATGAGTGCATTCTGCTTGTATGTATTGTCGGTAAGATATCTCTCAAGTGTACAACTTGGCATGTCGTCGAAAGACAAAATACGTGCAAACACGCACAATGCTACAAAAACTTCGCTTTTAACTGATACCTTGTGTCATGTTGCTTTGGTGTAAAAGTGAAAAATGCATGTAGATAGATATAGATACAATTTACGAACATTATTTGAAACACATCCAATTAGTTGCAGTGACAAGAATTGAGTGTATTTTTTTCCTATCATTTTATTAATTAGAAAATAAGGAACTTCGTTTTAAAATAAAGTAGGTACAAATCGTATTGATTGCATCCTACAAACCTCCCCCGGAATATTACAAACAATATAGGTACTGCGGAATATTTTAAAACTAACGTTAGATCAAAATTAGTGATTCCACAATCGTCATCTATATTTTCATCTTGAACTACGTTCACCTCCGACTCAATGATTAGTCCATGAAACTCATCATGACGTCACACGGGTGGCGTGATTTAACTCCATTAGTCATAGAACCGTATAGTGTATGAGTATTTAAATGATTAATGATTATTAGATATACAGTGCTTAATTTGTAACTATTCCGGAACTATGTAGCGTACTACATAGTAAGGATTTGAAAGTACCTATTCCAGGGATAGTCTGCCTTGTGGAGATGCTTTAATAACTCTTTTGGAGACTGACGTTACGTTGTATGGTATGGAACCTATTGATAGGGTGGAAAATAGGCATCAATATATTAAAATCATAATAGGACGTTGTGACTTACGAGACCAGATTTTGTCTATGGACCAGATTTATTGCTGTTGTGCGGTCATTAGTTAGTTTTTAATTATATGAAATATCTGAGAATATTTAGTTACATTTGGTCGCATCTGAAAGTTCTGAGCGAATCGTAAATCACTGTGTTTAATGAATGCCAGATCAGTTGAACAGCGGGATTGCGACTTCTTGTAGAATACTTGACATCTGCTTACTACTTGAGATTATCATAAGTACATATTAACAATATCTTATTAAGAAAATACGCGTAGTTAAATCTTAATAATGTCATGAAACATAAAGCTTGATTATCTCTGTTAAGCAATGTGGGTAGTGGTTTTTTTTTTTTTTTTTTTTATTGACGATAGGGAAGAGCTTGACCACAATCTCGCCTGATGTTAAGCTGAGATGTGGTCTAAGATGGTACGCGCTTCCCTAGAAGGTACCTGTTCACTCTACGCTTGAAGACCCCCATATTGTAATCGTCGAGGCGCACAGATTCTAGGCATCGCTATATGGTGGACGTTCCATGTACCCGGACTAAGCGGTTCGATTCCACATTCTTTATCCGAACCGCAAGGGACTGGAACATGCTTCCTGAATCTGTGTTCCCCGACGATCGATGGAAGAACGGGGATGGCGGAACAAGATCGTGCAGTTCCGCAGCGCACTCACCAAAGTGTATCCGATAGAAGACCGATAAGCTAGCCACTCTACGGCGGTGACCGAGGCTCTGGAGTTTTCTGCCTACAAGATCATCGTCGTTAATGAGCCTCTTGGCACGCCTCTCTATCGCCTCAAGCGCCTCCAGCTGGTACTTGGCGGAACCATCCCAGAGGTGAGAGCAGTATTCCATACACGATCGGACTTGTGCTTGATAAAGATTGAGCAACTGTCCCGGGCTGAAATACTGTCTCACCTTCGCCAGAATTCCAAGCTTTTTTGAGGCAACCTGGGCTTTTGATTCTATGAAGGAACCAAAGTTCAGAGTAGGCGTTAAGGTGATACCAAGAAGCTCGAGGTGGTTAGTTATCGGCACGGACACACCTTGGAAAGTCGGAGTCAGATGGAATGGACTCCGTTTAGCGGAGAATAGACACGCCTGGGTCTTAGACGCATTGAACTTGACCAGATTGGCATCGCCCCAATCGGAGACCGCCTGTAAGGACAGGTTCATGCGATCGACCATCGCCTCCCGTAGAGACTGAATTTGTGCCGTACTGGTTCGCGCGCTGGATGCATATCTCTCCACAACGGTGCTATCGTCTGCGTACCCATAGATACCGGGTTTCAGCAGATCGTTGATATGTAGCAGGAAGAGTGTTGCGGAGAGAACTGATCCCTGAGGGACCCCGGCATTAATAGCCATTTGGTCGGACGAGCAGCCGTCGACGACTACCCGAAGCGACCGGTCTCTCAGGAAATCTGAGATCCAGGCACAGAGGCCAGCAGGCAGACCGTATGATGAAAGCTTGCCAATAAGACTATCATGCCAGACCCTATCAAAGGCCTTCGAGATATCAAGGGAGACAGCAAGTGCTTCACCATGATTCTCGATGGCCTCGCTCCAGATGTAGGTGGCGTACGCTAGAAGATCCCCAGTGGACCGGTTTCGGCGGAACCCGTACTGTCGGTCACTGAGGAGGTCGTTCGCTTCTAGGTGTGCCAGGAGCCGGCTGTTCAGTACACGTTCCATAGTCTTACAGAGTATGGACGTGACTGAAATTGGCCTGTAGTTGGAAGGGTCGGCGCGACTGCCTTTTTTGGGCACAGGCTGCACGTTGGCAAGTTTCCATGATTTCGGTACTTTTCCAGTCGTCATCGAAAGGCGAAAGAGGCGTGTCAAAACAGGAGCAAGTTCAGGCGCACAGGTTTTTAGAACTATGGCTGGAATTCCATCAGGGCCACTGGCTTTATTCACATCAAGATTCCGCAGCGTTTTAAGAACCTGCGTCTGACGGATGCGAATTTCCGGCATATTCGCCTCGCATCCAGGTAGACTGGGAGGTTTTGCGCTGGCGGGATCTAGACGAGAATTTTCCGCAAAGAGAGTAGCAAATAGGTTCGCTTTCTCTACGGCGGTGTGAGCCAGTGTCCCGTCTGGTTTCAGCAGTGGAGGAAGTGAGGGGCGGCAGAAATTCGATTCAACCGACTTTGCCAGGGACCAAAACGCTTTACTACCGGAGGGGTAAGAAGCCAGTTTGCTCCCTATACGGCTGACGTGGTCGAATCGAGCTTTCCGTAGAGCCTTCTTGCAGGACTTGGCGGCCCGGTTAAAGGCTTTCTTCTTTTCTGATACGTCCTTCGCTTTGCGGTGTCGAGCGTCAACCCAAGCTAGGTATGCCTCATGCTTTAGCGCTTCAGCGCGTCTGCAATCGGTTCTGAACCAGGGCTGAGCTTTGCCGGACATGGCTACGTCCGAGAATGGAATAAAGTACTCCATTCCCTGTCGCAACACATCAGTCACAGCATCCGCGCAGGTCGAAGGGTCTTCAGAAGAAAAGCAGACAGGCCGCCAAGGATATGACGCAAAAAAAGAACGCATCTCATCCCAATCTGCTGACTTGTATTGCCACACGCGCCGAGAGCCCTTAGGACTGGGATCGGGCGGCGAGTAGACAGATACAGATTTCACCAGACAGTGATCGGAGCTGCCAAGCGGCGAGGAAATCGCTACCGAGTAACGGTCTGGATCTGTTGTCAGCAGAAGGTCCAAGCAATTGGCTGTATGGCTCTCAACATCAGGAACCCGCGTCGCTCCTTGAACCAGCTGGGTGAGATTCAATGCTATAGCGAGTTTACGCATCTCTCTCCCAGCGAGGTCAGTGCACTGGTATGGGTATAGCCACTCCTGGTGGTGGGCATTAAAATCCCCCAGTAACACAAGCTGAGCGGAAGGGTATTTGTGTTGAGCAGCGTCCGCCGCCTCACTTAGGTACTCTGTGAGCCTGATCGTCTCCTGGTCTCCGCTGTGCGCCCGGTAGACACATGCATAGAGAAGCTTCTCAGGGCCTGTGTCCACCATCATCCATAGTACGGAAAAATGGGGGTCTTCAAGATACCGGAGACGCCGACAACAGATGTCGTCTCGGACGTACGCGCACACACCTGACCGAGCTTTAAAATTGTGCTCCAGGGTGTAGCCGGGATAAGAAAGGTACGCCAGATCAGACGGACATCTTATCTGCGTCTCCGTGAGGAACAAGATACAGGGTTTATGAGTCTCCAGGTGGAAGTGGACTGCAGCGAGATTTGAGTGGAGACCTCTGATGTTAGTGAGGTCCACTTTTAGCGAGAGGGAGTGCTGCCGCTGTGCAACCTTATTTCTGTATCTTGCTTTCATGGTTTTGTTAGAGGAGAGTGAAGTAGGTGTGAAGACGGCAGTGAATCGAGGCGCTTAACATCAGGACCAGAGACACACACTTAGCAGCCGCATTATTGGGGACTAGTCTGGAGACTGCGGGGACGCCCGAGCCCCCCCAAGTTGTCCATAGGGCCCTCTCATCCGGTCGCCGACCGGCACTATGGCGCAACTTGGGATTTTTCGCTGGTTGGCGGGGCAGCCTTTCGCGAGTGGCTAGCACGCTACTTGGGCCCCCTACTGACCAGCGGTCGGCCAGCGGTGCACCGTGCCTCGGATCCCGCTAACCTCCATGACTAGCCACCAGATGCAGAAACGTCAGTGTGCGTCAGATCGTCCCGATTGTCAAAGCGCAACTGATTCGACCCGTCTTCACTAAGGCTACATCAGCTTCATCGAGTCGGAACACGGACGCTTGGCGACTCGTCTTCAGCTGATGGGTGGTCATTCTAGCCACGACGATTGTCTCCCACCATGTCACCTGTTTAGCACCACCCAGGGGCCACGTGTAGGGTTTCAGAGTTCTGGGTATACTCCTACGGACGAAGGTGACTCGGCCCCCATGTAAATAATGATTCAAAGAAAGTTTTCAACAGACAACCACTATCAGTACCACCTTGATATAAAGGAGACTATTAAATATTTAAACAAATGTGTAACCGTGTATGAGCAGCAAACAAACGCAATGTATGCGTAGTACATGCCATACGCAATAGATGTTCATCATACAAAAGTAAATAAAAGTATACGATGACGAATGTCCTATTGTCCCTGACCTACCACAGAAATCTCGATAAAACAGATAAGACAATGAACAAATGAACTTGTGCTACAATGCGTTGTACAATGCATTAGAACTTTTTACCACGTCTCAATAGAAATTAGTCATCAACTAATCAGTGCAAATTGATTGTTCAACTGAAATCGTTAGACTGACAACATTATCTATCTCGAATACTTTTGCGAACAAAATACAAACGTAGTAACGTGAAAAGAATTTCACTTATCGCACATTACTCAAGGTGAGCATTAGTTGCAGTAAGTTAATAATTTGCTACTGTGTCTGCATTCTTAAATTGAGTTACCAATTACCTTGATAAGATGCACCTTTCTGTTTTTGCATATGTTTATTATTCAGCCAGGAATCGCCCCTATACAGCTGCCCCTATAATTATAGCTTTAGATTTATCATCAGATGGCAGTTATTTGAACAGCAAACACTGACAAAAAACTCAGGCACAAGTGCGAAACGGTCCATGGGGAAATCAACCGCCCCCCACGAAATAATGTTTGCTCAAATATCGTAACCGCGCGTTTATCTAGCACTTAAGTGAACCGTTTTAAAACTCCACATAATTCAAGACAGGTTTATATATCGTTCATGATACAATACCGTTTTAGTTATGCATATTTTAAGGATGGTATTGTCTGTCGAATGGAGCCCACGCGCGTGATTAGACGCGGGAGATTATTTCCCAGGACGTGACGTCGACCCTTCTTGGGTGTTCCACATTCGACATATTTTATAGAACCAAAAAAGAACATCACTCGACGGAATCGGTATATAGAGAATTAGTAAAAAAGCTTTACCATTAAAGGAATTACCTTAAAAGCTTTATCGATTATAGTCGATGTGGCCTTATTCATTGACGTCGCCTGATCATGCGATAACGGTCGCTCGTTCCATTAGTTCATTAGACATTATTTCTGTTCGAACAACCAGAGAATGTTTGGATATGAATATTTACGAGATGTGATGAGTGTTGACTGCATACTGTTTAAACAAGTAAAAATTTCGGCTTCCAATTGACTATCAATTCATTAATGACCCATACTTGAAAGAATTCTTAGATATTTAATGGAGTTTTTTACGCACTGTTGAGTAACAGAACAAACAGTTTTATTGTAGGATGCACTCCGTCATGCAGAACGGATACGAAATAGGTCATAAAACTTGAATCTAAAAAATAAACACCACTTCAGATTTGTTATTCATAGTCGTATTAGTAAGGAGGCAGAATATAATGCATTCACGATGATAAAATAAAATTAAGTATGATATATTCTTAAATGAGGTACTCGACATAATATATATGTAGGGGACTCAAGTCTCAATTGCGAAGGAAAGTAAAGGGCAGGCCGGAATATAATATGTACATACGTGAAAACCATTGAATCAAGACTCCGCGTATTTGTTTACGAAAATAGGTAAATCTTCGTAAACAAGATCTATATTCGCGAATTGCGAAACATATTGCGTCTAAAAGTGGGGTTATTTTGTTGTTTCCGATCTAGTGTGACGAAAATCACGCCATTCAGTAAACACAATATTATGTTTTGTAACTGTTTCATACGCGTCGTCATTTCATGAAGATAAAGAGTTTAATCCATTATAATCCCATTAGCATTTCGGGAAGTTCTAAAACTATGACAGTTATAACACGTAATAGAGATTAAAATGAGGATTATCTCGTGATAAAAATGGCGTGATGCAAGAACGTTTATCCAGCCTTTACATGGCTACTAGATATGCATATTGCGGAGATATTTTTCAAGTGGATTTACCGTAGGAAGACTGTGCCGATTATAAAAAATATTATTTGTGCATTACCTTTTTTTGAAGATACACACTATGGGAAGATTTTATTGTATCATCCATGAATAGCAAACCACAAGACAAACCTTATATGACTTTTTAGCTGATCAAGTCTCCAAGTGTAAGAAGTTATATTCAGTAAATTTGACAATGAACGAAATCATATTATTATATTTGTATTAATCAATTAAAGAAATATAATGAGTTGCTGATATACAATTGATACCAACCAGAAAAGAAATTATTATAATGAACTTCCACCTATTTAGCTTATCTGACGGTTGTTGTGCGAACTGCGAATTGTGAAAAATATGAAGTTTGAAAAGCCATCGCTTTTATTAATTTCTTAAAATAGAGTGTAATATTTATGGTTATTAAATATCATTCGTTTCAATGATTGTATAGATGTACTTGTTTTAAATTTATTTATGTTAAATGTAAAACTCTCCGTTTTACCCTTTATCCAATTCAAATGTAATGGAAAAAGAATGGTTTTACCATCTATTGTAGTAAAGTAGTGTATTTTACTAAAATATGGAATTACACTTATAGGTATCAAAAGTTCTGGTATTAGTAGGTACCTTTAGTTATTCATAGTAAGAATGTGAGGGTAGTTTGAAATATCATGATTTTTCCTCAGTGTGCTATTAGCTAAATTATTAATTATAATGTATAATAATTATATGCTAATACTATAACTAAATGGAATTATTTTTTTTGCATATATTTGATAGACTGCAAAAAATAAGTCTAATTTGATATAATCTTATCAGAAGAATCTTACCTGCTATAGTAAATCTGTCCATATAGTTGATGAGGTTGACGAAGCACAGGATTCCTACAGTCATGTATTCTATGAAAGTAACATCACTCAAGGTTTCCCTCCTTCTCGTCTGCTTCTCCTGCAGGAGCGCGGTAGCGGAATCATTGTCACCGTTTATCACCAACTGCTGATTTGATGTATTAGGTGTTATACTATTCTGGTCCATGTTCACTACCAATAAAATCTAAAAATTGTATGATATAACACCCTCAGCCACTTGACCGTAACGAATTCAAGAAGACTTTTGAAAGTTCCGATTTCAAAATAACAAAAAACTATAGAAAACTTTTACAAAAAATATATATCTAAGAAATAAATAAAAGTGGTATAGAATTAATAATAAGATTCGTTGAATTAGTTTAACATCTAATATTTACGCGGCTACATCGACGACACGCGTGATTCGCGGCGTTTCAATTGACAACTAAATGAAAAAGAATGAAAATTTTATAACGTCAAGTGCTGACGTTTACACATGAGAATTGAACCATAGACAAATGATTCAATCACAGCGTTCGTAAAAGACAAGTAAAAGATGTCATGTCATAATTAAAAAGTAAATCTAACGTAGTGATTGTATTCTCCTTGTATTAAATTTTCCTATAATTAGTAAACATCATTTTCACGAATTGTATATAGTAAAAACAAACCTAGTTCATAGAAAGAAAAAATAATAATACTAATTTCTAATAGAAAACAGATACTCACGAATGAAATATAATTTATACTTTTTGTGTTATATTCAACACGTGTTCATGTGTTCAATACATTTTAGGAGTGTTTCAAAAACTGTTTTATCCGATCATAATCAATGGCTCAGTCCTTCGTGTTAGATACAGTCTGTGGCGTCAATGAAAGGCAAATGCCCTAACATTGGCCCCAAGAAGCTTAAATCTAATACACTGGAGATTTCAGTATGAACATTAACACCTAACTTGGCAAAAAAAAAGACGGGTTGCACTCCGGGAGTGCCGGCAGAAGTGAAAACTTGATTATTAACGTTGCGCATGTTTGATATCCATCCGTCTTACGCTTAGAGTATATATATACTATCTATAGAGTGCGAACAACCAAGTGGGAACAGTAGGCACAGGTGGGAACAACACGACGT
>CAJQZM010040791.1:0-16367 GCA_907164665.1 Colias nastes | reverse complement strand
CAGTTAACAGTGGTTTTGACCGGTAAGTTGTGACTGTAACATATACAGAACAAAGAACTCTCATAGGAGCCCTGTGTCCCTGCAGTGGGATATTATATGGGCTGATGATGGAGTGGTCCGCCCCGGATTTGTCCGCGGTACATAATATACTTACAGCCAGCACTCAGACATCACATCCAGCCGTGAAAGAATACTTGAAATCGGTCTAGTCGTTCCTTAGGTCGTTTAGATTATCTCGTTCAAAGAAACTATTCACTATTATGTTATTATTGGATTTATGTTACATATAGTATACCTACAGAGTACCCGTAAATTTGTGAAATGCCAGAAGAAAAAGTGAGATAAATCTTAACACTTAATTATAGATTGTGGTACTTAAACAATTAAAGAAATTTATATTAAGGACTAATAATTATTGTAATGCTTTTTCATCTCATGTTTACGAGAAATTTATTGATTCCTCGGTTCAAGGTGCTTACGAAATCTGTTGACACATCTACTTTATTGCATACGTTTTAAGAATATTCAAAGAAAACAAACGCATATTAAGCAAATCCGTCCTATTCGTTACGCGGAATAGTAAAGCGCGTTTTATACATAATTTACAAATTAAACTGCACAAACGGGTTCCAACTTCCAGTGGTCAGTTATGCGCTAACCGTGAGAAAACATCGACCTATTCCTATGATATAATGATGTACTCAGATTATTGCTCGAATCAAATCGATTACTTTCCAATGCAGTAGAGCACCTTTTATGTCAGGTCGTGTCCATCATATGTATAGTTCCGTTCTTTTGTTGATGCAAATTGGTTGAATGATTTGAATATGTATTTTAATATCCGAAACCAGGCTATTACAAAACTTATAGCATAATGTTCTTTACTGTTATTTAAGCGATAGTTTAAATTATGTTAAATCTGCAACTCGTAATGATTCAATCTTCAGTTATCTAAATCGATAATAAGTAGACAAGGTTGTCTATTTTTTGTCCAATTGCAATTTGCAAAGTTCAGTCTCTAAAATTCAATTGCAAACGCAATATCCAAACGCTAAGAAACAGTCGGTAAATCAATACCTTTTACCACACTGAGGCTAACCAGTTACAAGAACTTGACTTGATGGAAACACGACGTATATTTGATACTAACGAATGCATTGTCTGTAGTTTTAAACATTGACAGGATGTGTGGGAATATGACTATATCGGACTCGCGCTTTATCAATTACCCCGCCTCATCCCAGTCTCGGGCCCGTATGTCCTGCATCATCATAAATGTAATGACGTCATCTTCGTCGACCTTGTTCGAGGGCTCAGTCAACACATGTATTGCTCCCAGTTCAATATTTACACCCACATATTATGTTAATGTCGTTGCCCAAGCTGGTAACCTTTATATTGGATTACGTTATTGTAAGGGATATGCAATTTTAGTGTTTGCGCGCAATCATCAAATAACGCTTGTTTGACTCTTTGGGCAGTATGAAAGACACAGGCGAAGGAAAAAAAACATGTACTTTGTACCAATGGTAAAAACATAAACACTACCTAATCCCCAAAATATTGGCAGAAGTTTTCTGTTTAAAAATCAAATATAATCCTTTTAATTAACTAAAAAAAATTGCGTATATGTACATCGCTTTACATAAAAACGCAATTTGTTTGTTTATGTAAATTTTGCGCTATTTAAAAAGGGGATCATATCGGGATAAAGTAAACCCACCTGAATATATTCACTAGAAAACACTGAAAACACAGAATCACAATCACTCGTTCAACTTTGCTCACTGACTTTGTCCGCAATTGGTTCGCATGTCGTGCGGCCGCGCCACTCAGCCTCTGGTGTAGAGTGAGGAGTGAGGAGGCGCGCGCGCAGCCAATGAGTAGGCGCTCCAACTTGCTGATCCTGCGCTAATGGCAAACCCAATTACATCTATAATTGCCCTACTACGCTCGCTCCTTATATTATTATTATTACATTTACACCCGATGTTTTTGTTTACTTATATGTGCATTTTGATATCGGAATGCGATGCAACCAATGTGAATGAAATACAATGACTGGAAACATGATACGACATACCATGAAATGGTTCTTAAAACAGATTGAAATGTCAAATGAATATCGATGTTTATGCGGCAGATCACAATGCATTTTTTAACAAAATTTTGCAATTGTGTTTTTTCAGTGGGCGGAGCGGTTTTTTACTTATTGTAGGCGTTGCTTTTATTCCTACGTCACAAGGCTACATTACTCATTGCTTTAGCAGACAAACGTTTCTTGTTTTGTTCGTTCATATATTTAAGACTTTATTCTTTTATTTTACTGTCTGAAAAGATCGAAAACGTTCTTAATAAAACTGATGATTCTCTTGCGTCACAGTATCATTAATCCGTTATTTAATAGGCTTGACCATTAATGACTCATTTTGCCGAAGTGCATTAGGGGCCTTATCAGTAATGCTTCTTATTATGGCATCGTAACGCACAGGCTGCATTTGCCTAATGGATGAGATCTTCGAAGAAATACTTACTCGAATTTAGACTTAAGTAATAACAAACATACTTTTTAACAAACTTTCCCCTTATTTTATAACGATAACGCAAAAGGCGGTTCTATTTACTAAACTAACTAGTCCTATCTTCCTAGTTCTGACACAAAAACTTGCAAGTATGAAACCACCCCATCAACTTCAACTTATATTATGATTTCCAGGTGAACAACGTAGACGAAGTGCTCGAGCGTCACAACGACTTCCTAGAGTCGTGTCTGGGCGACTGCATGCTGATGAGCCCCCAGCTCTTGAAGGCTGTCACCACGCTCTGTCTGGTTTGCGTACAATTCTGCACATTTATACAGGTATAACGCATATAAATATAGTATACAGGTATAATTGCATGAGTTTATTTATATGGTGATTATTGTTGTTCAAATTTGGGGGATACGCCTATGCGCAGATATATGACATACTCTATATAACTCTATGTATGTCATATATCTGCGATAATTTGTTATAAAAGTGTTGAAATAACTTAATTATTGAAAAAAAGGTTCTATCAAATATCATTAGGAGGGAAGGTTTTGGAAAAAGGTTTTTATATGTCTTAGTATTAAGTACCTATTCTTTCAAATATTAAATGGTATTGCATGACATGGTTATAATTTTTACGTTAATTAATTCGTGTATGTATAACACAACGGCACAAGCTTGCATTTATTATAATTTCCAACGCAGGGAAACATTATTGGCAGAGGAATTTGATGATGATGTTTTAATATACATAATAACTATATTTTTAACTCTTAAATATGTTATATGTAAAGCAATATCTTATTTGGAGAAAATCTTCCTACAGCTATAACACAAAATTGTGATGTACATATATACAAAGATACCCTTATTTTAATTTTTGCTTTATATTTCTAGTTTTCAACTCTGTCCTACTTTATTTCTACTATCTTAGTGACCATTTCTTCTATTTATCTGTGTTAGATTCTACAATAGTTGGTGATGCTCATTATTATATACTGGTCTTAAAGGGTAGTATTTCATAGAAAAATGTGAGTCAGCTGATACCCAATATTGTATATATAATGAAAGATATACATATAGGTAATTAAAATATTTACCTGAGTATACAGGATTTTCAAAGAAATTCTTTAAATACTACTGATAATCCATTGAAAAAAAAAAATAAGTGAATGAGTATAACCAACTATAACTGTATCTTTTATACCGTGTCAAAACTAGATGCTTCTTATGGCTCCTAATTAAATATAATTTATTTTATTTGTATCTTTTAACGCTACCAAAACACTTTAATTGGCTAAGGAGATGCACAAGTACTTCGTGGACGCTGAGCTTAACAGTATGCTTGGATCGACGTATGACAATACAGAGTATAGTGAGGTATATATACATACAAGCAGTATTATCGTGTATGCACCCGCGTTGTTAATTCCACGTACGCACATATCACGGTCATTTGTGTGAACACGACCTATATTTTTTTCTGTATTTATTTTAATTCTACTTTTTTATATTTAATATATTATGTAGTATTTTTTTGTGATATAGTGGTAGACACTTTAATCCAAGGGGACGGTGTTTAAGCCAACATATTTTTATTATTTGAAATAATGCAATCAAAAAAATTTAATCTGATACTAATAGAGTCAATTTTATTTTAAAGTTTTTTTTATATTTTGTCTTTGCTGAAATCTTTAATACCAGCAAGCGGGCTAAAGCTTATTTATAAATCTGTTCAAATTTGATTGCTTAGTAAAACTTTTATCATGTTCTTTTCCCTTTCTATGAGTACTTTTATGTATGTATTTACAATGAAACATGTTATGGTTGTTCCTCATTTTAAACCGAACTTTATACATTTATACTAAGCTTTATTTCAAACCATATACATTTATTCCTACAAAGATTTGGAGATTTTTTATTCATTAATTTAATTTAGAAATTTAGGCCGTGATCACACTAAGTATTGTAACAAAGTAATGTCTCCATGTAGTATTTGTGTGCAAAATCATTGATGTCGTCTTTTATTTTTCATGACTCTTCTTTTCTTAGAACTGCGCGGTAAGTGTCCATTTATTTATTTTAATTATGCGTTGTGTATGTAAATATTGTTATTTTTATATATTCTAACCCTTTTCACTTCAACTCACAATTAGTAAAGTTGTATGTTGTATTCACGGTAGTTACATATACATATTATATTTCATGGTTTGTGGAAGCTAATATTTATTTAAATTAATAATTATAGTATAAGTATTGGTATAATTTAAAACTGGTAGGATAATATACATTGCTTTAGGACTCTTGACGAAACAGGGTGACTTAACTTCACTGATTGATATTTTATCACAAGTAAGTTATAAATATTTGCAAGTTAGATTTCCTAATAGACTTGTTTTTTTTTTCGTTTGAAGCTGGATCCTGAATGTTAAATTATCTTTTGATCCCTGTCCATAAGAGTTGCAACAGTTTTGCTAAGTTCTACTAAGACAGCCGTATGCAAGCTTAAGATTTTTTTTATTGAAACCCAGAAACGGTCATTTAATAAATAATTGGTCAACTAACAATACCTATGTGGCCCATCGCCCAGAGAAACTTTTCGAATTAAAAGTTGATAAACATCTTTAAAGGTAGCTCATAATAATATTTTCTGGAAAATTACGCCTCTTACACATCTATAAATACTTGATTGATAAAAAAAAATATCCTTGTACATTAAGTTTTTTAGTTTATTGATAAAAAATATTCTAATACAACAGACTACGGGGTGCGGCACAACAACCAGCGGCTCGGCTGATTCCTTCTCCCGTTCCGTGTCTCGCTACGGACTACGATTCACCGCGGCTTTGCTCTCAGTTCTAGCGATTATTGAGAGGATGGCTAGAGACAATAATACAAACAAACTTCTTAATATATCTGCCAGGTAAGTTTGGGTGATGGAATAGATTTATAAAAATATGCGTGGTGTATCATACAGTATATATGCATTTGGCCGAAAAGTTTGTTGTTAACGTTAAAATTTCCTTGAAATGAATACTATTGAAACCTTAAATGTTTTACATAATTAAAAAGGATTTAATCATCGACCTTAATTGTTAGTTAAATTAACTCTTAAAGAAATTATGAATTATATCTACATTTTCGTGTACAGATGCTTAAAATTACGTATTTTATTCTAGAGATATCGTTTTCATATGAAAATGCAGCGTAAATGTTTTATAAAAATGTTTACGCTGCATTGACGCACGCACATGGCAACTGAAAATATTAATATAATCCTTGATACTCACAACTAAAAGAACTACATAATTATAAATTGATACTTTTCTTTTAGGTTAAACTTCAATACATACTACGTGAAACAATTAGAGAAGTTTTGCGCTGACGACAAGTTTCTCGAGGGTGAAAAGAAAACATCTTCCTAGCGCCGCGCCCGGCGTGCGCGCCATCTTGTCACTTCTGTGTGATATTTTATTGTTCAACACCAAATATAGCACACGCACTATAAACTTTTATATAGAAAGAATGAGAAATCTTTTAACTGTATTTTAATGGAAATGGTTATAGAAATCAGAGTTCACAATTAAATTTTTCTTTTTGTGATTAAGTTTTTTACCAAAAATATAGTACACACTATAACTATAAACTTGTATGACCAATATAATAATAACCATATAACTGGATTTGTGAATAGCAGCTGACTATATTCATGTGTGAAAATTTATTAATGAACACCATTAATATAGCACTTTGCACTATAAACTTTTGTAACCAATAGAACAGCAACGATATAACTCGATTTGAAAATGGAGACTGGTTGTATTCATGTGTGTTTAATGATGAACACCAAAAACTACTCAACTATAAAATGTTGAAAGCAATAGAATGACAACGATATTATTAAAATTCGTAGATGGAATACGATCGAAGTACTGTATGTGGAAATTTATTAATAAACACTAACATTTTGCACTCGAAACATAAACTATGATGGCTTATAGAAATAAAATTAAATAATGAACACCAATTATTTATTACTAGCGCTATACACTATGATAACCAATAGGGTGACAAAAATATTTCTTGTAATGTAGATATTGGCATATTAATAAAAAATATTGAAGATACACAATAATTGCCCTTTGGAAATGACTTGATTTATGTTGTAGTACATCATCAATACAAGTAAATTTTACATGGGACATCCCACGTAAAATTTACTTGTATTGAGAATTTACAAATTAATCGATATTATCATTCAGAATCTCGTCGAAGCCACAAATATCTCTCCAAAATTACTCATTAAATAAAATCTCAAGTACATATATGAATTGGAAGCTCGAATTTTTAAAGCATTTATATAGTTTTCTAGGTTATCTTTATTAGGGAGCACCATGACAATATTTTAAGACAAAAATAATGTTTTTTCAAAATCAGCGTAAAATGCACTCAATTTTCTAGTATTTTTTAGCTGGACATAATATTCTCAAAATATAGGATTAGATTGTCCAATAACATAAGATAGACATATACAATCTTATGATTTAAACATTGCGTAAAGCAATAATAGGCTTTTAATTCACATTAATAATAATTCAAGTACAAAAATATTAACAAAATTATGGTAGTTATATTTTTACACAAGTATTTCTCATTTAAGATTTCCGCTTTAAAGGTATATTTTTTGAAATAGATTATAGATATTGAAATCAAGGATAAACTTCCAAATAGATTACTCTGAATTTAGTTTTAACGAAGAAATTATCATAGTTCTCAAATTCATTACTTTATAGGCTTCTTGAAAGTAGTTATTCCATTAGTTATAGAATATAATATGAAAACCGATATATTATATCAAGTAAAAAGCCGTCATTAAAAAGTACAATTATTTTTAATGCATGCAAATAGACTTTAATATGGAACACAAATAAAATACAAATAGACAATAGTAAAAGCAACTCCATTTTTATTTCTATCACAATCTGTATTGGATCTTAAAATTCAATATTCTATTTACATAGAGTATTTTAGAATACTTAGAATGCATGCCAATCAAAGATGAAATCTAGAATAGGGGTTGTTTGAAATGTTTTATACCATTCATAATATTATATTGACAGTTGACATCATGCCGTCTCACTTGCACTTATTGCGCATAGCTTATATTTTTCGAACATCATAATATATGAGTAGTCTTCATTTTAGATTGATTCTTTATTGGCATTTGTATTAGGAATGTTGTAATGTGTCGTTTTTTGGGTACATGTGTTGTGTAATTGAAGCTTCCGTGTTAGTGTTAAATTAAACAAAATATGTGTAAGGAGCGAAATCTGTATCGATTTTAAAATTATAAATATTGTGATATTTTAAAACGTGTCATATAACTTAGCCATTAGATGTAAAAAGACAAAGTATTGGAACTGTTATATTTATATTTTCGTGCCATTGTAATAATAAATATCGATTGAAAGTTGCCCAAGGATCTGTTATATTTTTAAACAATAATTGTGATGATAATATGTAACTGTATAACATAATTAATTTTTGTCACAAAGATAGCTGGTCACTGCTTAACATAGTAATGTTAGTTAATGATATTAATAAACTGCTTTTTTATACATATGTTTTATTTTTTATCTCATCCCAAATCTATTTTATTCTTAAACTATCCTTTAAATAGTCACATATTTGTAGACATTTCACACCACACTATTTTTTAACAAATTTTCACCCACGTAATGTCTTAAAATGTTTATATAAGTAATCATACCTTTTTGTAAATACATCTTCAGCAGCAGGCACATACTGCAGAGAGGAAGAGTAGGAATACTGACCAACCGCTCGAGGTTATTCAACGTTTAAGACGGTTATAAATTGGAAGGGTAACCATTTTTTTTTTGCAGTTGCTCTTTTAATTATTTCTACGGAAACTTTAGTGTCGCGAGTCCCATTCGCACTTGACCAATTTTTTCCTATAATACCTGTATACTATATAGTGCCCTAACTGACTTGACCTGTATAATTTGGTCAAGTGTAATAACATTAATAACATAATTGACGGTCAATTGACCGATATACATGAGACATGCTTTCGCTTATGGGTGACATAATAGAAGAGAATATTGGGTGTGCGCAATGCGATATTCTATATAAGATTTACAGAACATTAAACAAACTGTACGCTTTCATACTCAAAACAAAAAAAAAAAAATGTTTTTACGAGTATTTATGAACAGTAATTTTTTTAAATTGCCATCTCTTTTGAAGGTCGCTTCTACCCAGAAGAATGAAATGGTATGAAACTCGTTACTGTTTAGAGCGTAGTTAAATATATCAGATGATTAATCATAATAAGCCTTGTTTTTTACAAATTTATAAGATTCTGTATCCGTTGTCAACGATAGTAGTAGGAATACTTATGCAAAAGCTAACTTCAAAAATAGTATTGTTCTATGTACGTATACAGGGTGTAATCGTTAAGTGTGCACAGGCGATTATTCCGTAACTATTACAGATATCAAAAAACTTTAAACTGATATCGAAAGTATTTAACCTAATGAGTAAAATGGCCATAATAAATTTTTAAAAATAAAACGAGAAATATCTAAAAAATTTACTTGAAACCCTCCCATACATTTAGTATGAGATACGAATATCCCATGTACATGGGTTGATCCAAAAGTAATGATAATCAATATTAAACAAGGTCATTACAGTTATAATAATTATGTAGTTCTCTAGATAGTCTTCTAACTAGAAAATATACTTCAATATTTTTTTTCCTAAACTTAAAAAAAAAAAACTTTGACTTCATCCACAAAAACCCCTCCACGCGGCCATCACTTCGCTGGCGTCTTAAAATAATTTATTGCTAAGAAAGTGTTTCTTGTGCCGAGGAAAGAGATAAAAGTAATTAGGAGCTAGATCTAAAAAATAGGGTAGGTGTTCAAGCATTTGGAATGCCGATTTTTGAATGGCAGCCATCGCAACTGACGCTTTGTGATCTGGTGCGTTGTCTTGGTGAAACAGCGTTCAGGTCCGCAGTTTGCCATGTCTCTTTTCCTTACTAACCTACCGCAATCTTTTAATTTGGTCTGTTTAGTAAGAGCCCAATAAAGTGGCTACCTTTTTAAAATATTCCACCATAATTATTCCTTCAGCGTCCCAAAAAACTACCGCTTTAATCTAACCTACTGATTTTCACTTTGAATTTCTTCATCGTCACTTTGGAAGCTCGCATCCAGGACATTGATTGTTTTTTGGTTTTAGCATAAACATGGTGAACTCGGGTAACGTCCATGATCACAAAACGTGACAAAAAATTATCCTGATATCATTAAAAATTTAGAAATTTACCCTCTACATGTCGAATCGTTGTTTCTTCTTTTCGTCGGGAAACATTCTGGCACGCACGGTTCACATTCAAATTAATGTAAATAATTGGAAACGTGGCCTGTTGATATGATTTTTTTGTGATTACTTAGTGAATACATGAGCAAGCAAAAAACATTTATTTTATATTTTTATGTGCACAGGAAATACCCAATTATCATTACTTTTGGATCAACCTAGTACATTTAATATGAAAGATTTTAGCTTTTTCTTTCTTTTTTTGGTTTTCTGCTTTAATTACTTCGCAAATTTGAAGGGAAGTTCATTTAGAAACTGTAAATAGAGCTCCTCATTGTATTGCACAATGAGGACATCACTTCGAAAATCTGCTATGAATACAAAATGTATGGGAAATAAAATGTATGGGAGCGTTTAATGTAACATTTTTGGATATTTCTCGTTTTATTTTTTTAAATTTATTATGGCCATTTTACTCATTAGGTTAAGTACTTTCGATATCAGTTTAAAGTTTTTTGGTATCTGCAATAGTTACGGAATAATCGCTTGTGCACACTTAACGATTACACCCTGTATATCTGTCAACTGTGGTTCATACGTTCGGAGCTACGATGCCACAAACAGGACACACACACACAGTGACGCGTTTTAACTTTTATCAGGGAGGGTCGGCGCAGATTTGGCGAAGCGCATAACCGCGCTAGCGCGCGGGCTTGCACTAGGGTACGCTTACTCCGTACTCGACACACTCATCGTCATTTGTTTTGAAATTTTTCGAGAGATACACGTGTACATTCGCGAATAAAATGATGGACTGGGTCATTTTATTGATTACATTACGTCTTGTAAAAGAATAAGAGGAAATAAATAAGAGTAAAGAAAAGAAGAAACAGAACATTTTGGTAAGCATTTTGGGTTGACGAAATTTGAGAGCCGCGCGAGCGTGTCGGTGGCGCGCCCAGCGGCCGGCGGCGACCGAATACGGGTGTGCGTCGCGCGCTACCGTTCGCGTTCGCATGTGACAATTCGATGCTCCTCGGGAATAAATTGTTGTTATTTGATTTTGAATATTATTTTAATTAGGAAAATGTAGATAATAGTTTAATAATGAAAAATGCGCTGCGCCTCGCCATATCTGTGCCGCGGCCGGGCCTTAGTCAAAATTAATTACTAGTGCGCTCTCAGGTTATATTATTATAGTCTTTATTGAGGTTCTAAATATTGTATTGATTTTTTAGGCATTATATGACATACATTATGTTAAAAGTTTGTAATTAAAATAAAAAGGGATGAATGAAATAAAACTCAGTAATAAAGGTGACAATATTCTATTTAATTTATAACAGACTTTTAAATACAATCTTACGTTGCGTAACATTCAATTGGTTTCGGTACACATAGCACATCATACTGCGGACTATAACAATAATATATAGCATAACATTGGAATACTATTCTAATTTGAAGATAAAAATTATATTTGCAATATCGTAAATACCTTTCGTTTCGACAATGACACAAGTATGACTTCAAACATGCAATATGTATAAAGGAACTCCATTATTATTAAAACATACTGTAAAAGCATCATCCCTAGTCTAAAAATAGCCAATATTATATGAAAGACAAAACGAGTATCTACTCTACAATACCAAGAGCCCTGTTTGCAATCAATTTATAATTAACTCATAATTTTAAGAACAAACACAACAATCGAACAGTTAACACAATTTCATTAACCGAACATCCATGTAAAAAAAAATACCCAACAAATTCTACCACTTTGGAAGGGGCATAAGAATCCTAAATAATATCACTGTTTTTCACTACAATGTAATGTTACACTTGACACGTAAATTACCTTAAAAGCGTTTAAAATACACTACAAGCGAAATGGTAACTGGAGTAACTATGTTGTTTGTGCACATTGAGAAAATAATGAACAAATCAGTCCCATTAACATTTCATTTATTTAAATAATATAATGATAGTCATGAATCTTTCTTGCATGCAAAATCCGACTAAGTACATAAGCATATAACCTTTAAACGTAATCAAAAGGTTATTTGAATAGGACTGATTTCTAAAAGCGTCATTATACATTATAACAGCTAAACAATTTAATATTTTGCACTTGATGCAAATATTAAGACTAAACTGTCTTATGATACTAACTACCTTTGATTATATAAAATACACGAGTGCAGATGCCGCGTTAGTAAAATTAATGCATAAAAAATAAAAAACTAAATTCCTAATTCATTCTCAACTCTCTAAAATCGTAACGCAAATTATTCCATTAATGAAACAAGAATCAAGTGTAACAGCTAACTAATATTTTTAGCTTCGTTCCTATTTTCCTGACGAATTTAAAAAACTGTCATGTGTCAAAAGGCGCTTACAAACAAGAATAAAATCATGAACTCTTGATTCTAAATTTAGTTCTTTTCAATGATTAATATATTTCTATAATCTATTTCATTTTTCGTTATTGTATAAGCATGAAAATATTTAACATTGAGTATTTATTTTAATCATACAATCGACCGATTTATCTTTGGGAGAAATTTCATACATGCATAGATCACATTGATCATTATAAAACCCAATATATTTTTTTAATTTTCAAGTTTATACGCGCCCATAACGTCAGAAACACGCAAGAACAAAGGGGGTATAAGTAAATAACGCCTAACGCACATAATTCGCCTACGCTACACGAGTATGTACAGTACAAATTCACTAATTCACAGACTAGAGTCGTCTCGGGAGGAACATCACCACATGTGAGTCTCTCGGATCTCGCTTATGATTTGCCCGGCGCGCTGTAGAGCCTGGAAAAATAAAGAAAAATAAATTAGGACCTTTATATTAAAAAAAAAAAAAAAAAAACACCACGAATAATTTATAATAAGACGTTAAATATTGAATTGCTTATGAATTTACCAGAAAACTGAAAAAAAAAAATGGACGAACCAAAATTTTATTCTGTATTACGTTATGGAAATATAAATGTTATTTGTTTTTGTCACTTATTTCTTACATTGAATATGAAACAAATTGGCATTGTCCGTCTGCCTGTACGCGTTTAACTCTGAGGTCTGAACCGTGGCTCTCGAGGATGATTTGAATAAATATTATTTGTTAATTTTAACGGTATTTTTTTGGCCATGCAGCGAAGCCGTGGGCGAAAAGATCATGACTATTTTATCATTTCCAACTCAATAAACAAAAATCTACACATCACCCTATAAATAAATAATTAATCTACCTTAAGCATATCAGCCGCCTCCTTCCTCCTCTGCGCGATGTGCTCACTCTCATTGAGCATACTCTCCGCTTGATCCGACTTATATAAGTGCGTCACTAACTCCGACTGCAAGTTGTCTTTCACGTAGTTAACGAGAAAGTGCATAACCGCCTTAGGCACTGAGTCTTGTATCGACTTACGCACTATGTAGAAGTACGATTTGATCAGTTTCTCTGGAAAATAAAAATAATATTAACATTTAAGGTAGTGTATTATGTATGTAGTCCCGTGGAAGACGTGTTAGTTACGTGTGCGTATAATAACGCGGGGTGTAAAAGTGCGTGTTAGAATTAGTTCAAGTGTAGAACTATGTGGTAGAATGCAATGTGAAAATTATCATAAATAATGGATAATTTATTTCCCAATTTAAATAATTATAATGTAATATCATTGCTGGTGGAAAATTTGCTGATGGAAATAAAGTACATCTGACGTTATCCGATTTTTGTAATTCATACCCAAAAACAATGTTTTTCGTGAATAGAGGTGCTGAATGAAAATAGTTGTTGCATATTGAAGAAGGAATGAGTATTGATACATTCTAGGAAATAAGAAGAAAGAAAATTTGAACTAAAGAACATTTAGGTAACAACGTCTATCTACGAACATCCAATTTTGCACTCGATTTAAAAGAAAAGGTTAGTCATTTCGCCATCATTAAAATTAATCTACCAATATCATTCATGCCCTAGGTTACATTTTAATTTGAATGAATGAATTAATGAAAAATTCTTTATTGTACACCATATAGGATACATTTTATAAACTTAACAATAAATTTCAACTTTTTCAAAAAGTTCGTCAGTTATAAATTATAATATTCAACTTATAGAGAGCGAACTGACACCAAGAAAAAAAATTACAAGTAAATAGAAAAAGAACCCAAAATAGACAAGCAACAAGCACACAGCAATTCAGATGAAAGGTGGTCGGAAACCTAGTGAAATGAGTAAGCGTTATTTGCACATCGCCTCTATTAGTTCTCACCGACTAAATCACCCATATGATTCAAATGCATCATACTGATCCCGTCTATTGTCTTTTGATTAGCTTTTTGACAAGTTCCATTCTCGCTCCGTCCACCTACCATCACAAAATTTATGTTAAACCCATTGCCGTACGATAAACAACTAGACAGACAATCACGTTCAAAAATTGTCCGAAGCAAAACTATGCCTATTCTTATACAAGGCAGAGTTTTATAATGAACGATACAATAGACTTTGAACATTACTGCCCCGAAATAAGTCGTTATTTACAATTAATGTTTTGTACAACGCCGTTCGGACACTTTTTGACGATATTTAAATAGACGATTGTGAATCTAGTTGTTTATAGTACGTTAATGGTTAAACCACGCCAATTGGGCAATGCAACAGTTTATTTATGTCTGGGTTAGGATGATTGGTTATTTTGGATGTGGGTTTGCTGTGGTATTTGAGTAAGGAAAATACTTTACTGTATTACTATGTGGTAACTTTTGAATGCGAACATCGTAAATATTTTAATAAAATCTTGCATGCATTGTTATGCAGGTGATTATTATATTTTGAGGTTGGTTATCAGTTCATTTAATAATGCAAAATAAAATTAAGTTAGATTGATATTTATTCACTTAAGCATTTAAAAACGCCTATTAGATTAAATTTCCGCCAATTCAGTTCAAATCTTTTTCATCACTGTTATAATTCTCAGAACGAAAACATTTCAAATTGCGAGAAGAAAGAATTTCATACCACGAATGTAACAAATAGAAGGCCAATGCATATTCATCACTATAGATTAAAGAATTAAGAAATTCTAACATCAATATTCAAGAGAAAGAGTCTTAGGATATATATTATTAAAGATAAAGTTAAAAAAATAATACTATTCTCACCAATAACATCGCAATCATGTTGTTCTCTATCGGAGAGTTTTCGTGAAGTGTGGCTCGGCACTTCAGGCAGCAAATTCACTGGCTTTTGAGGAGTCAGCGCTTTGTTCTCGGGGCTTCCGTTCATCTGTGGTTGTGGAAATATTGTTTATTTATAACACTTTATTGTACAAAACACAGAGTAAAATACAGTTTCCATTATTTAAAACTTTCATATATTATACGATATTGTGCATCAAAGGTTGTTAATCTCCTTCCCTGTTAATATTGTACACTCTGCCAAGTCTTTTCTATAATTCTAACTATTGGTATAGAGAAATATGTAAGGTATTATAGTGTTCAATTAATTACATTTATCAGTATAGTAATATTTAAATCTATACTAATATTATTAAGCTGAAGAGTTTTTTGTTTGAACGCGCTAATCTCAGCAATTACTGATCCGATTTGAAAAATTCTTTCGGTGTTAGATAGCCCATTTATCGAGGAAGGGATATATATCATCACACTAAGACCAGTAGGAGCGGATCGATGCAGGTAAAACCGCGAGGCACAGCTATTCAATAAGAGTGGCTACATAATTATTATAATGCTAAGTATAAATTTACATGCTTATATTTTATTCGTCTCATATTATATAGTAGATACTTCTTCAGACAAAGGTTATTCTAGTCGATATTGATTTAACAAAATGAGTGAAGTGAGATGAAGTTAAAGTGCAATGTCCATACTATCATTATACGAGCGAAAATAATCGCATATCTATAATGATTCTATAACTCACCTATTGGCTTGATTTTGGTTTAATTTGATAAATATGGAATCATAAATGCTGAATCTAATCACTACATGGTATAAAGAGTCGCTTTTTCTGTCCCTATGTCCCTTTGTTAGCTTAAATCTTTTAAAGTACGCAAAGTATTTTGATGCGGGTTTTTTTTAACAGATAGAGTGATTGAAGAGGAAGGTTTATAGGTATGTGTAATTTATTAGGTTTTAGATACAGCGGGCGAAGCCGCGGGTGAAAAGCTAGTTGCAAATATAACTTAATAACGATAAACGATGCCAATTAAAAAAATGCAAGCAACGCCGCGGGCTAAACTAGCGCTCAACAAACAGTGAAATGTACCTGCGGCGTATTAGGCGATTCGCGTGACTGCGGCGATCTGTTCTCGTGGCCGTCAGTGATCGCGGGCACTTGCTGAAATGTAGTGACGTTAGTTTTGATAGTGGCAAAAAAAATGCAGTACGCAAAAAAAAAATTGGTTGTTTGTAAAGTAGGTTTACGATCGAGATGTTT
>CAJQZM010040790.1:0-54679 GCA_907164665.1 Colias nastes | reverse complement strand
CCGAAAACATAGTTTTTAGAATTTTTGTCTGTTTGTCTGTTTGTCTGTTTGTCTGTATGTTTGACCGGGCTAATCTCGAAAAGTACTGCATAGATTTACTTCAAATTTTGCATGAATATTACTAACTGGTCGGGTCAGGCTATAGGCTACATATTATCAAGCTATCACCTACGGGGGAGGAGCTGTGAACCTTTATTTTTCTTACGTATTCTGTGTACTACGACAGCGTACAATCTAAAGACTCATGTTTAAATGTTTGTTTCGGGTAAGCCATGCTATTATCTAGCTTTACAAAATAAAAACTATGTCATTTACGTAATTTGGGCAGAGAAACTGTTAAATGAATCTTAGCAGTATAAAGACAAATTTGAAACAGCGCCATCTATGAAGTGTTAGAAAAATCAAACACACGTTAACTATTGGAAATTAATAATCAAATGACGCATATATAAATGTTGTTTGACAATATCTAGATTGACACTATAAAAATTATGCCATATAAGTAACTTGGGAAGAGAAACATAGTTTAAAGAATGTAAGTTGTATAATGTTAATTTTGTAACAGCGCCATCTATGAGATTTCGTAAAAATCAAATCAATTTACATGTTAACACTACTGAATACACTGTTGAAAATTAATAATTTAAATATAATTATGTTATTTATTTAACTCTTTAACCCATATCTTCCCTTCCCTATAAGGTATATTTCGTGTAAATAATAAATATGCTACATTTTTTTAAAGTGAGGGTAGATGTTTATTATTTTAAGTAAAACTAGACACCATTATCTACAGTTAATCTAATATTAATTGTGTTCATTAGTTACAATTTTAAAAATCTTCGTGTTTTATAAATTTACTAGCTTCGTCCGCTATGTCTAAAACTTAATAAATTATATACTAAAACCTTCCTCTTGAATCAGTCAATCTATTAAAAAAACCGCATCAAAATCCGTTGCGAAGTTTTAAAGATTTAAGCATACAAAGGGACATAGGGACAGAGAAAGCGACTTTTTTTATACTATGTAGTGATATTTATAAAGCAATTGAATGCCATAAAACCAAAAATATCAAATGCAATCTTCGTGTTTTGTGAATTTTCACCATCATGCGTTCCCACAAAAGGTAAGTTGTTACTTATAGGTATTTATTTTTTATAATGATAGCAATTCATGTTTTTTGTTGGTATTATAATATTACACTTTTAGAATGAAATAATAAAATGATGAATTCTTTTATTATTTTGAGGTGCATTGGGAACAGTAGTTTTTGATAAAATTTTATTTGTAAGTAGCTTTTTTTATAGATTTACAGTTAACTTTTGATTTTTTTATTTACAGATTCAATGCTCATAAAATTATATCGCCTTTGGAAGACGATTTCTGCTGATAATTTTACAACACCACTTGAAAATTGATGATTTGATGATAAAGATAGTAGCAGCGAGGATTGAGTGGAAATTAGTAATCATCCGCTTCGTCAATTTTTGACTGAAGTTAATGTCCAACGTCCAATGGTTCAATCATTGGAAGTATCTCGGGAAATTTTGGAGGATATTTTTCAGGAAGGAGAGGAGGGGCAGCCAACCACATATCAAACTACTACGTTTTAGTACCGAAAAAAATGTTATTGCCAAATGAAACGTAAATTTTGCACTCACAACTGTACAAGTAATGTTTTATTTTGATTTTGCGGTTATCTGATTAATATTTATCGTTATGGCTATCGAGGTACCGACCGTACTGGGATCAGAGTACATGATATTATACAGTTCATCATCCAGGATTGCTTAGAGCATTTTTACACTGAAAAAGATGTTTTCTTTGAATCGTAGTTGCTTCATTTATTTATTTTTAATCATTTTACATAATATGTTTTATATTTTATAAATATATCATTTTCATTATTTAAGTAGATAAAATAAATTATGTAACGGTTTTATAAGAAAACACAGTGTATTTATTAGGCGACGGTGATTTCTGCCAGGCAAAATATTCATCAGCTCAATAAAATTGAATAGTAATATGTTGTTAGTTATTCTTTAGATTCACAATTGTAATGAGCATTTCCGCATGCAAGTTGTATCGTAGTTTAGATATATCATAGTTTTGACATATTAAAGTTCCAACAAAACCCTCAAATTTTTGAGCAGAGTTGAGCAAGATAATTTGAAAAATGTGCTGTGTTAAGTATTATAGAAAAGGTTAGTTCGTTGGTAATTATTATTTCTTCTTCATTTACATGTTGTTAGTAAAAATAAACTTTGACTAAGAGTCAAAGTAGTCATAGTATATTTTAACTAATTATCTATTATACTTATGTTCAGTATTTATCTGTATTATTATTGCTTGGTAATTAATATATTTTCATGTCGTATACCTAATTATAAGCATAAGTTTGATGTGTAATTAGCTGGATTTATTTTTACGCACTCACAGACTTATATTTTATGTTAAAAGAGTGTTAATAGTGTAAATCATAATATTATTTTTTCACAATTAAAAATAATCCTTTTTTCTGATGGTGTTAGCATTGAATTAAACCGCGCTGTCGTTTCGTTCACAAAAAGTGATGTTATGAGGAGCATATTCGGTCCTCATATCATAAAAAATCTGTGCGAAAACAATAAACACGTGTGAGGCCCTCACGGCAGATCGGGGCCGGGCGGGCGGTCTGACGCGAAGTGGGGACAGCGTTGTCACTGTATCGCTCTTGCCACGCTGTTCAACAGACTTATTCGATAGTTCAGTTTTGTGTTAAGACCGCTGTGACAACCAACCCGTGAGACAACCAAACCCGGTCTCCCCTACTATCCCGTGAGACCGAAACCTTCACTGAGAGGGTATGACGTCTCACAGCTGATCGCAAACGGCATATTGTACAATCCCGTGAGACTGAAACCCTCACTGAGAAGGAATTACGTCTCACTACTGATCACGACTGTCATATTTTATCTCGAGAATCTGAAACTTTACTCAATATGAAGACCGTTTGACAAATGATAGGGTGCATCATGATATTATTCGATCTCTTGAAGATGAACATGAGCATAAGCAATGACTAGAGTAGGGACGCGAATATTACAATTATATGAGACAAGAACGATTAATAAGTTTGTTTAATGAAAGATTAAGAATTGAAACTATTCGGTCTCTGGAAACGGACGAATAGCGAGAGGCCCGTCTTACTGCAGACAGATTTCGTCATAGTCTTAAATTAATTAATAAAATTAATGACTTGAGGTAAACAATCTACGAATTCGGTGGTGTGGTCTGACAAATATAAAAGTGGGTTTGCTTATAACCTCACAATTGATTACAGATCATCTTCTGTATAGGCGATAATAACGTAGTATGTTCTTTTTGTAATGCTTTAAAGTAAAATAAAAATAAATAAAAAAGAGTTTATTTTCTCACATCAGTTACATAAATAAGTTTACACATTTTCAGTACATATAAATAAGTGTGAGACTGGTGCCTAAACTAGGTAATAAAAATTACCTGTATTTTAGGTCACCAGGTCACTCCTCACTTCGTTGGAACACATTTTCTATATATACCTAATTTGTTGAGAGAAAACAAAAAAAAAAACACTAGAAATAAGAAAAGAAAACTACAAAGAATACCTATACCACTATTATACCACAGTTGTAACCACCAGGCCAGAAAGCAAATGTTTTGTTTATTTTAAGAATGATAGATACAATTATGAAATTATGTTTTTTTTAACTAAAATAACTTTTTTGGTGCTCAATAGTTATCAGAAGGTCCGTTCATGCTTACTTTTAAGATACAAGGTCAAGTTTACCATTTGATAGGATCCCTTTTGCCTGAAGGCCAACCTAAGTTTGTTTAAATATATTTTGTATTCGACTACAACGAATAGTGGAATACAAGAAATCAATATTTCTCAAATTTAAAACTGAACTCATTTCACAATTTTAGAACAGGTTAATTCGTATGTATGCAGTTTTAAATCGACATTAGAAGCTTTTCCTCAAGATGGTGATATCGGCACTCAGGAACTCCCGGGACGTGTTATAACGCCCAGGCCACAGTATTACAAATTTTTCCTAAAATAGAGCAACGAATGTATTTTCGCATAGCAACGGAGGGGAACTCGCGGGGGGTCAAGTGACGCGGGCCACGTACCACAAACATGCTTAGTTTGTGGTACCGAGCGCGACAGAAAGTCATCGTGTTTTTAGTAAAGTTACTATGTAAACTAACGTAATTTAATACTTAGGTACATATTCTATTATGGTGTGCTCAAACTGTTAATCTACATTTAATTTAGATTATTATTTGATAGTAAGTAAGGGGGCGTCCATAAATTACGTGAGGTGATTTTGGGGGGGAGGGGGTCGAATCAAATCTCATCTAACCTTACGTTGGGGAGAGGGGGGGTCTAGGCAAATATCACGCAAATTTTTTTTCAGATTGAAACAAAACTAATAATTATACTCTTTTGGTCTATTTAATCCAAATTGTACATGCTTAAGATTTTAATCACGGTTATGATTTAAGTATTCTCTTGTTAATTTTTTATTACACTTATAACTTTCAGCAATATTAATTTCTAGTTTTAACTAGTCGTATATTAAAAGCACGAAGCATTTTTTTTTCTTTTTACAATGATAAATCAATACGTTTACATAAGAAACCCACATTTTGAAAAATCTCACGTGAGATTGGGGGATGAGGGAGGGGGTTAAGTAAAATCTCACGACATCTCACCATGGGGGGAGGGAGGATCAAAAAATTGAAATAACACATCACGTAATTTATGGACGCTCCCTAATGTAGAATTTAAATCACATTCATTCATGTTTTCTTCAGATTTTAAGATTTTCTTATCAGAGTGTTCAATTTTAATGTAGTTAAATTTTATAAGAGACAATAATTAAGAACATTAAAAAATAAAGTGTCACGTATTTTTTTTAAACGACGAATGACGAAAAACTACCTAATCGCTGACGAAGTCGCGGGCAACAGCTAGTATTCATTAAATAAGCAACAATATTAACTTAAATATTCGAAGCGACGCAATTTTTTTGACACACATGCCATATTGACAAAGTGAGAGTTGCTACAATTTTATTATGGTGACTACCCATAATCAGGGAGTATCGCTTTTTAATAATTGGTTCAGATACTTATTTTATTTAGCATAAATAATAATTGTCTCATCCAACAATGCTTCTGAATGACGTTGTTGGCAATTTATCAACAAACTCATGTACAAAAACTAACCTTTTGCACAGAATATTACAGCATACATAGTAGCCTTGGGAAAACTTCGTATTAACAGTGGCAATACCAAGTTAGGTGTGAAAGTGATAAAAAACATGAACTGGGCAATATTTTCTTGTTACACGTCAATGTTCATACCGAAATCAGGCCTCCGTCACTCGCTCAAGGTCGCGCTATAAGTGCCTACCGCACAGTAGGTCGGTACCGACCCAAGCGGCAGTAGGTTGGCACACGCGAGACTGCGCACCCGCGTCACGTTTCCCGCGCTCGCTACCAAGATGCCCGGTTATTGCGATGTTATAAATTTTATATATATTATGTTTTAATGTTATAAATTTTTATAAAGTTATTGCGATAAATTTTGACAAAGTTTTGATGAACCGGCCGGGAAGTACTTTGCTGAATGAGTTACAAAAAATTAATTTCATTCCGCCTTGCCCTTGCTTTCCAAAAGATTATTTATTAAAATTATTCATAAGATTCAGAATTTTTACAACAGTTAAATTGAATAACCGTAAGTTCAGAGATGGTAAAAAAAACATTGAACATTTCATAAAATTAAAGCACATATAATTTTTATCTGTATTGGTCTTGTGGCCGCAGATTCACCCGAATGAACCCTCTACCCGTGAACCCGTAAATCTCAGCCATATAGTCAGCAGCCCCCGAGCCACGCAGTAACAAAGAAACTCACAAACCTACCAGGCTACTTTTTATCCAGGAGACACATATAGCGGGTCCACGCGGGTGAAACCGAAGGAAACAACTACTATCAATAAGATTTCATTTTTTTTATTGTATAATGTAACAAATATAATTAACAATAAAAAATTAAGTGTTTCAGCAACTCTGTGTTTAATTTACGCGCTCGGTACAACCCTAAAGTTTTCGTTTGATGACGCAATCACGCGGCGTGCGCGGGAAACTCGCTTCTCGGTGCGTGTTCGTAGAGTACATTTCTTACTGCAGCCGAGTTGCGACGCATTTTGTAGGTAAATATAGCGTAGGTATTTTAGCTTTTGTATGGGAGAGATGTATCTGTTACGAAGTAACTATTCTCTAATCCAAAGAATAGCTCTAATCTGTGCCGAAATCTCCAGTGTATTATGCTAGCTCTTCACTCTCGTCGAGGTTAGGCGAGGCGAGGTTTAGCGAGGTTAAGCAAGGCGAGACAACACGAGGTTGTATCCATCTTCACTCTCGCCTTCGTTCATTTCTCTCTGTGTCGCGAGCATAATGGACGTGCTCGAAGTGACAAGTGCCGCAACTCTATGCGTCTTTGCGTATATGAATTTTGTTAAAGTATATCACACTTATAAAGTTAAAAAGCGTTGGAGAAGAAGGCGATGGTGGATAAAATCTATGCATGATATAACATCTATATACTGATTGACTGAACGCGAGAATGTGGACGCCGCGCCTCGCCTCGTCTGCTCTCGCGCCTCGCGTCCTTTGACTCGCGCCCAAAAACCGACTCCAGACGGAGACCAGACGAGGCGAGACGAGGCACGGCGATGTGACGCGAGGGCTCCGACTACACTCTTGTGCTCGCGCTCCCTCGCCTAACCTCGACGAGAGTGAAGAGCTAGCGTTAGATATAAGCTTCTTGGTAGGTATAGGCATGTTATAGGAAAATAAACTCAACTTTGCTATAGATTGCATAAATATAATGGGGACGCACGTGGACGACTATAATTATTACAAGGATGATCCAAACTTATGGCTTGACTAAAGAATTATATCATTCAAATTAATTTCATGTAAAACATTACGTTTTTCTTATCGGGCCGTATTATGATCTCTTATTCCTAGTCAGTTTACGCCGTGAATTGAACTGACTGGCAAATTCATATTTGATACCATAATAATAATTAACCATGGCTTTTTGTAGTGACGTTGAAACGGCGTAATCAATTTCGATGAATTAAAACACGCAAATAGATTACCTATAATATCAAGAAATCAAACCAGAATATAACTTGGAGAAACTGAATTTTTTTTTTGCTTTCCGCTAACTAATCATTTTGTATTGTGTTGTAATAAGTGCAATTTATGTATTTCACATAAATAGGTACCTAACTTTAATTTTTATTTCATATCATATAAAAAATATTTAAATTATTCTATAGACCGTATAAGCAGGCAATACGCATGTCTCATACAAACGAAGGTGTTATTAGTGAAAAATAATAGTGAAAAATAATATTTTAATAATAAATTAAACCACCTCAAATTGTCAGCAATGAATAAAATTGTAATAATACCAACCGGAAGGCACTTGTAATTACCAATTTATTATCAGCAATTCCTTACTTAGGAAATATATTAGTAAACTGAATTTGAGCGAATTATCAAAAGGATCATCAAAATCGGTTCACGCAGTAGAGACTTTTGAGATGACCCAAAATAAATATGCGTAAGAACGTCCCATTTTTTTAAAGTCGCTTGAAAAACATAGTATACGGTGTACTCTTGGTACATATTGTGAAGATCATCAGAGTTCTGTAAATCTAACCCATGCACGTAAAATGCATTAATTTCGATCCAGCCGTTTCAGACGAGTTTAGTGACAAACGCACGTCTTATTATCTGATTATAACCACGCCACGCTACTTATGTAGGATCGACTTTTTATTTTCATACAAAACAAAATAAAAGATAATAATTCTTCATTTGTATTTTCCTTAACAAAATGTGATTCGCAACGTTATTCTTATAAGGCGTAAGTATGTACAGCTTTATTACGGGTGAAGGTCAAATTAGGAACCAGATTAGCAAAAAGTCACCAATAGCATTCCTTTCACCTAATCACCCAAATTTAAATCCAATTCGTACTCGTACAAACTCCACTTCATTCAGTTAAGATGCGAAACAAAGCAATCAACATTTTTTGCATTTATTATTCATGACCACGAGATTATTTGCAAGAAATCGCATGTTAACTTCATTCTCTCAAACATCTCGGGTGTATTTATACTTGCTTAGATGTGTGTAACATAAATGGTTATTATATTACTACGGATTGCATTTAAATAACCGTTATTTTATCATTGGTGACACACGCATGTGGGTATATTTATAATTTATAAGGTGTTATCTATCGTATCGACATGGAGTTGCGATTTCTCTTCATATTATTCTGTAAGTACCTTACCTGATTTTTATAACATATATGTACTTAGGTATTCTTTAGGGTGATTGACTTTTATGAACGGTAAACTTGGCCTAGAATTCAAAAGGCCACGCTACCGGATCGTATCTACATTGTAAAAGTATCTAATGTCTTTAAATATTAATAATTCAATGACATAGGTACATTGCTGTGTTTTTTCTTGCTTCCATTCTCAATATCAATGTTTACAAATAAAATTGTTTATCTAATGTCTTATTTATATTTATTTAAATTTTCGTTGTTGACATTAAAAATCTTTGAAAAATGAAATACACAAACACACATACCTATTGCACGCCTCATAAGCGAAGCGTTGAGGTGGGTACTACTGTCACTTCGCGCAAAACATCTGATTTTTCAAACTTAAAATGTCTTTATGTATCATACATTGCACTTGTAAGATAATACATACACACCATAGAAATCTAAATAACAAGACACTAGAAGTCGTAAGCGCGCGTGACCTTGTCGCCACTCAGGTGACTTTCACACCACCAGTGTGTTCGTCACTGTTCAGTTGCTCTGGAGACGTATGTGTGTAAACATGGTGTGTTTCAGCATTTCCCATTGCGGAAATTCTTCCACAAGTTGTAATTATACTAATAAAGGAATAATATTTCATCAGTAAATATTTTTTTTTAGAAATAATTCCGTTTTTCCTTAAAATTATAGAATATTTACAAGTATTACGAGTGTCACCATAGTAATCGAAATAACAATGAATGACACAGTCGACCATTCTTATTATCACGTTTAACACAAATTTCAACCTTATTTCTATGAGTTTATGTTCAAAGTTATATATATTGAAAATTAACAACTTCTGTTGTAGAAAAGCCGAATTTTTTCGTATTGGAGCAAAAAGAAACAAAACGTCTCATATACAGGGATGTTATTCTAAAATAAACCGTAAATTCGTGCGTTAGGATACATATTAAAAAGCTTAATTTAATATTTAAGTTAGTTTTCACTAAAATCAAGCTGTCCAATAAAAGGTATAGTTTACTTGTGTGTACTGTTTAGCTATCGGTTTAAATGTGTTGATTTTGGCGACAGCGGTTTTCATACGAATTATGACATTATAGCACTTCTATGTGTCTTGTTATTTAGATTTCTATGATACACACACATATTAAGAAAAAAACACTATTTTTAACATTCATGATATTTTTGATGTCATTTTTGTTATTTAAACTAGTTAAAAAACAGTTTAAAAAAGTTCTGTCTTGGACGTCCGTGTGTCTGTATGTGCGGAGGATTTTCTTGTTAACACGATAGCGACCGAAATACTTTACTAATCGAGTCTTTTTTTTTCTCTTACGCTTGAGTATGCTCAGGAATAGAACCCTTTCATTTTTAAGGGTCTGATTCGATGTGGTTTAATTGTTATTAAATAAACAAAAAAAAATATCGACTGAGATTATGAGGCGTGCACTTTTGGATTTTCCAAACTTTAATTCTAATTGACTCATTCATGAAGCCTTACTTTAAAGACACTTTCTTCCAGGCAACTAAAAGAAATAGAACAAACAATTAACTAGGTATTGGTACTGGTAGTACCTAATAATATAGTCTTAGCACGACGATATTTGTATACATATATAATAAAAAAATCTTATTGTATCATTTCATACACTAAATACAATATAATAATACCACAGTATTACAATATCAACCCATGGTGCGTATTGTTTGTTTTCATAAACTGTTCAATATTAATTATTATTCATCACGTACCTAATAAAGTACGAGATGAACTATTACTCAGTACAGACTGTGATCTTGAGAGAGGATAAACATGGTATGGCCGTTATTACTATGCTATCTAATTCATTACACAACACACTATGTTTGATTTTATGCGAATATAAAATATTAATACCATAGAAATCTAAATAACAAGGCAATAGAAGTCGTCAGCGCGCGTGACATTGTCGCCGCTCAGGTGGTTACCATGCCACAAGTCTGTTCGTCGCTTGGTGGTCGCTTGTTCAGTTGTTCCTGACACGTGCGTGAGTAAACATGGTGTGTTACAGCATTTCCCAGTGCGGAAATTCTTCCATAAATTGTAATTATACTAATAAAGGAATAAAATTTCACCGGTAAGTATTTTTGTTTATAAATATTGCCGTTTTTCCTTAAAATTATAGAATATTTACAAGTATTACGAGTGTCACCATAGTAATCGAAATAACAATGAATGACACAGTCGACCATTCTTATTATCACGTTTAACACAAATTTCAACCTTATTTCTATGAGTTTATGTTCAAAGTTATATCTATTGAAAATTGACAACCTCTGTTGTAGAAAAGCCGAATTTTTGCGTATTGGAGCAAAAATAAACAAAACGTCTCATATACTTAGGGATGTTATTCTAAAATAAACCGTAAATTCGTGCGTTAGGATACATATTAAAAAGCTTAATTTAATATTTAAGTTACGTGCTGGCCACGGACAATTCGCTATAGCGAAAATTCGCGCGGCGCGACCGGCGGCGCGACTTGCGAATGAATCAAATGTATGGAAATGTACTGGGCATGCCACGCGCAGCGGCGACCAGCGAGACGACCGGCGAATTTCCCCGAGCGAATCGCGCGGCACGACTAGCGATCGAAACAAATGTATGAGTTATTACGGCGCAGGCCACGGAGTCGAGTGGCAGACGCGGCGACTACTGCCGGAGCGAACTTAATTTAAAATAGTTTGTTTTTTTTTCGCGAAAATGGAGACGGAAGCTTTTATTGCAGAAATTCTAGCTAGACCAGCTATTTGGAAGTCTAGCCACCCGCAACATAATTTTTCATCATGCCTATATTTTTCATATTTTTGGTGGAATTCTCCGTCTGTTACACGATTTCTATTTAATTCGTGTACTCCACTATATCTTCCAAACATTAAATCTTGAGCAAAAAAGCTGCTACTCTCCAAACAACGTCGAGCTAACTTTGATAAAGCCATCTCGTCTCCTCGTCTACACTGGTCGCGGTGGCGAACGCAACTGCCCGTGGCGTGCTTACCGCGCCGCGCGAATTGCCGCGCCGCCCGTCGCGCCGTCGGTCGCGCCGCCGGTGTCCGTGGCCAAGGTGTTAGTTTTCACTAAAATCAAGCTGTCCAATAAAAGGCATAGTTTACTTGTGTGTACTGTTTAGCTATCGGTTTAAATGTGTTGATTTTGGCGACAGCGGTTTTCATACGAATTATGACAATAAAGCACTTCTATGTGTCTTGTTATTTAGATTTCTATGATTAATACACTCATAAGTCATAACAAGATTTAACGGATTTAAACCTACTTTTATTAAGAGATACAGACTTTTTAAATTATTAATTGTATATCGAAGATTTAAATAAATAAGTTGTTAACGGAAACAAATCACAAACAAATTTAAAAAAAATAAGTTATAAGCTTTATATAACCACAGTTGACAGATATATACGTACATACAGTTAGGAAACTAAGCCCCTGCGATGAAATTATGACGTTAGAAAAAAAAATTATAACGTTATTAAAATTATATCACTGTTATGTTATAGCTATAGGGCTGTTACCTTTTTGATAAACCGGGCGGGATACCTTTTTATTTAACCGACTTCAAAAATAAAGGAGGAGGTTATCAATTCGGCCTGTATATTTCTGTTTGCTTTTTTTTCACAGTCGATTTTGTGGCAATTTTGAGATTAAAGCTCGTTAAAATACAAAAATGGTGTAGCCTAAATATGAATTTACAAGAAGAAACAATCTGAATTAATACACCTTGTAAAAGTAAATACGTTTTTATCAGTGCTACTAGCGGTCCGCCCCGGCTTCGCCCATGGTACCTACATGTTTAAACTATCCTATCTCTCAAGTTGGATCGAACTGCACATGGTGTGCGAATTTTATTATAATCGGTTTAGTGGTTTAGGAGTCCATTGAGGACAAACATTGTGATACGAGATTTATATATATTAAGATATATATATTATAAGATTAAGATATTTCGAAATCTTGTTTTGTTATGGACGCCGAAGGTTATTTAATGTACCTAAATTATTTATAATGCTTGATATTTGCATTATATACATTTTATACATATATTCAATAATTATTTTAAACCAGAATTGACAATACTTGCATGTAGGTAAGTATACCTACTAAATTATTTTTAAAACGATAAATTAAATTAAATTAGCACAAAATATGCAGAAATAAATTAAAATTATTATTATACGAGCATAGAACCTCCACCTTTTTGTTTTAGGATGAAAAATAAAATAGTTTGACAGGCTTAGTGCTTGACAAAGTGGTGACGTCACGTATCGATAAAAATACAATAATAATTATAATATCTATCTTTTATGTATTTATGTTTAAACATTTTGGTGAAATATATTATTTCAGTTTAATTTGAACACGTGCTTGTAGATAAGTTGATTTCGGCGATCTTTTTAAAAATGCCACGTACTAATTGCGCAGTATTCGGCTGCTTGAATTCAACTATACCATTTATACCACCAGATGATTTTGTTCAATATGTCGAGAAAATGGATAACATTTTCGTTGCTGCCTTAAGAGAGAACACATAAACTGTAAAGTGACTGAATTAATTTACAACGAATTAAACATAACCAGTTACTTAAAAAAACTGTTCATAAGATTGAGAATATTTTACACTATAAAATTTAACAATAAATTCCGAATTAGTCGTAGTAGACGAAAGTATTTTTCAGTAAATAATTTGTAATTTTTTTTTCGAATAAAGGCATATTTATGTAATGGTTATTTTAATATTTTTTTAAAAGAACACTTTAAATTAGATACCGAAGCCAAAAATATAGTTAGGCTACAAACTGAAACAATCGATATTTATTTAATGTGAAGTGTATCATTGACATCACTTTTCTATACTATGTATCTTTGTCATTCAAAATCTGTGGATGTGTCACCCGCTACTATCGATCCCCCTGAATACCCTGATTCTCGTAAACACGCTTGCTTGTGTGCGTGAGCCATTTCGAACGTTTTGTATGAAGTTTCCTTACTGTATGTATCTGTATATTGTGATATAACCGATACATTGGACCTATAAAAAAGACGGACGGAATATCGCCTAAACATTGAGTGAAGCCTAGCACAAGCCTAGTAATGGCGGCGACACATCCATGTGTGTGTGCCAGATTGATTGCCAGATGCAGTAAAATTACCCCACACTAGTATTTTTATTTTTCAATTTGTTGTACATTTTATGTGTACTCTAACTATTAGAACCTATGCATAAATACAATAACTATTTAGCTTTGACGAATCAACCACTGGACGCGAAACCAAAGGAAAATGTATGAAAACTTGTTCAACCAATATTGGGGGGAGGAGAAGTAATGTCAGTTTATAACCAAACAAATAGGAAACATGCTTCATACGATTAATATTGTTATTTCATTATTTCATTATACATATACTTGAAATTTTCAAAATAACTGTCTTATAACAGATGTCAAAGACAGTGTTAATTGGCTGTGATATTTTTTTTAAATATGCGTGTTATATAAAGGTAAGCATACATGTTTTTGTGAAAAGAAAAAGCAAAAACAAATTTGTAAAGCAAGCATTTTGTATCAAATTATTTTATCGTAATTTTAAAATTAATTAACTTTACATCAACTCCCCGACTTTTGGGAGAATGAAATTTTGAAATAATGGCAACACAATGGCAACAGCTGTCCTGACGACAATGGCGGCTGTATTTTTTCTATAAATTTTGCCGTAATAATTTGGTCATTAAAACATAAAAAAAATAACTTGCTTCCCTGTGGAATGTAATCCCCTGTGCTTTCTTATTTAAAATTGTACTGTTGCGACACCATTTAACCACGCAAGACGGCATTTTAAATATTTTTTGTGAAACAGTTACGCGGTTAATCAGTCGGTAGCTCACGACGTAATGGCGGCCGACTAGCTTACTATGGTGAGAGTGTGTGCGTGTTCAGGTGTTCAGTGTCTCATTACACGATAGCTAGCTTACTATGGTGGCTTCACTTTGTTTGTTCGTAAAACGGCGTCCGTCTTTTTTTAAAGGTCCATGAACCGATAATACATAAAATATTTGAAATATATATATATGTATTAATATTATTTTATGTGTGCGTACTAAGGTGGTAACTAGCGACTAGGTAATACTTTGTTAATTTTGTTTGTAATATCACATCATGATTTAATTAATCATTTTAATATATGTATATGTATATTTAAAACAGAATATCATCATAATATTTGCTAAATACTGTGCTATAAAATATTGTTTTACTTACATGTGTTTTACGATCGCTTGAGAAAATGTGTATGATGTATGTAGTGAATACTGAATAGTGATGCATTTTCTTAGGTCTCCTCTTAATAATGTATTTTGAATAACTTTTATTGGAAACAATAAAATCGTTTCAGAAATCAGTTTCCACATAGTGAACTATTATTTTTGATGTTACTAATCAAATGCTTCAAATGAGTCTAATATCTAGAGGTAGTCTAAATAAATGAAACGATACTATAACTTGTGCGTGGCGAAATTATAACGATTCATTGATGAATGATGAATGAATGAAATTATAAGATTGAAGCTCTACTATATACTGCTTATATACCACGGAACAGAAAAAGACAACTTGTTTGTTATCACAAACATATATTTTTATTTCTGATTTCTAAACGTCTTTAACAGATGACATTTGACATTTTTGACAATTGACATATAAGTTTTTGTCACAGCGCGCTCGGCGCTTGTCAAGTTGTCAGTTGTCGTCAATTTCAGCTACCTATTTACTATTCTATTTGGTTATTTCACGTTTATTTCTTTTTCTTTGAACTTAGTCATAAATAATACTTTCAAAGTCTCAAAGAATAACTTGAACTCAAAATTATTATATTCCGAAAATGTAGACGGCTTCAGATTATTTGTTTACTTAAACTTTACATTTATAAATAAGTAACTACCTTCTTCCTTACAAGTTATTCAAAGTAGGTCAATTTCAATGATATATTCTTGATACAGTGCAAACTTAATTGCCTAATGCGTTAATGACACCAAACCCGCTACATTTAAATCGATTGAGGTAAACAAAGAGGTCTTTGTGTTTGCATACGTAAAGGTAAAGGGTTGTTTAACGTGTTTCTTATTGTTTTGTTACAGTAGCAATAATGAGTGAAGGAAATTTATCACAAACCATCAACCTTGAGAATTGGATGAAGGAACTGCCTGAACAAATCAAAAATGTTCCGTTTATCTATCTTGCTATACCAGGTGCTGTTTAAAGATACTTCATATTTTATGATAATTTGTACATAGTATAGAATAATATTCCAGTTTCTTATATTTATAGGTAGCCACAACTCTATGACTTATGGAATAACTAGATCTAGTGGTTTGGCACCTGATGCTGAACCAGTTCTCAAAAGACTGTATCCATTGTTCAAAGGTACAATATTACGATGGACAATAACTCAGAGTATAGACGCCTACCAACAACTTCTCATAGGCATTAGGTATTTATCATATTATATTGCACGCCTCATAAGCGAAGCGTTGAGGTGGGTACTACTGTCACTTCGCGCAAAACATCTGATTTTTCAAACTTAAAATGTCTTTATGTATCATACATTGCACTTGTAAGATAATACATACACACACATATTAAGAAAAAAACACTATTTTTAACATTCATGATATTTTTGATGTCATTTTTGTTATTTAAACTAGTTAAAAAACAGTTTAAAAAAGTTCTGTCTTGGACGTCCGTGTGTCTGTATGTGCGGAGGATTTTCTTGTTAACACGATAGCGGCCGAAATACTTTACTAATCGAGTCTTTTTTTTTCTCTTACGCTTGAGTATGCTCAGGAATAGAACCCTTTCATTTTTCAGGGTCTGATTCGATGTGGTTTAATTGTTATTAAATAAACAAAAAAAAATATCGACTGAGATTATGAGGCGTGCACTTTTGGATTTTCCAAACTTTATTTTAAATATAGTTTTAAAGTTATTTAAAAATATATTTTTTAGTATGTTGTATTCATGGTTTATAATTTTATTCACTAGTTTACATAATTAAATTCACTATACTTCATATATCATTCACATTTAAAAATATGTAGTCAAACCATCAATAATTTATAATAAAAGGTAAGTAGTTTTTAAAAATGTGTAAAATATCACTGTGAACCACTTACATCATTTTCACTTCATAACTGACATTTAACCAAAAGCACAATTAATATAATATGATACATTCATACATTTTTAAATGTGACATTATAAACATAAAACAATACAAGATAATTGTAATTACAGTCATAATTAAACACATTTCAGATATTTTGACTTAAGGCTTGCTACAAAAACTGGAGAGGAAAGATTTTACTTCACACATGGTGTTTATGCAGGAGAAATTACAGAACCACTTCATCAGATTAAGGAGTTTGCAAACTCACATCCAGGAGAGGTGAGATTTATATAAATCAATGTATTTACATATTTTATATTATCAGTAGAACAAATAAGTAAACACTCAAATAATGTATTATATTTTAATTAAGACGGTTATATAAGCTGCACTGATATTTTTGCATGCTTGTATAAAACTTTTAGACTCGATTTTGATCCATTTCAAACAGATAGATTTTATTTAAACTTTGTAGACTTATCAAGGATTAGTGACAGTAGAATAATTTCATCTTTTAGCATGTTCTTTAGTTATATTTAAACTAAATTAATTTTAATACTTAAAATATGAAGAGTTTAACAACTCTATATTTGTCCAGGTCTCACTTTTAAATTATTTAAAAGAATGTCAAATGTTAAATGAAGTCGGGAATAAGGCCATGTGTGAACTTTATATGCACTCCCAAAGGTACAATGTGAAATTAACAACATATTAGTGATTTACTAATATTAATTTGTTTGATTGATTGAATTATAGAACGGTTATGTTTTAACAAATAACCTGTATTGTCTGAAGACAGAAACTAAATAACTATTAACATTGAATGTTAATGTTATAATTTATAAAACCACAATTATTTTGTTGTATAAAAGAGAGAATATTGTGGTGACTTTTTTTGTTTGAGAAACATAAATGTTAATAAAATATATTTTATTACAGGTCATAATTTTAGATTTACAACACTTCTATGGGTTTACTGCTGATGATCATCAAAAATTAATGAGATATTTGCTCAATCTATTTGGACCTAAACTTGTTCCAAGGGAACCAGACTTGCAGAGTATTACATTAAACTCACTACAGAGATTTGGCCAACAGGTATATATTTGAATTAACTTTTTATTACTATATTAGCTATGCCCTGCGGTTTTACTACACATTGCTCTGCTCTTATTGGTCTAAGCGTGATAATATAAAGACAATAATAGCCTTCAGCCTTCCTTGATAAATGGGTTATCTAACTGAAATATTTTTTTCAAATCGGCCTGTTATTCCTGAAATAAGCATGTTCAACAAAATGAACTAACGCTAGTTATTATTCTAGAACTATTAGAGATATTATAACAAACTTTTAAGTGTTAAGTTTAAACTGATATTGAAAGTAACATACATATAACCTAATAAAACTATGTTGAGCTGTAAAACTATGTTTGCATGCCAGTGTAACTGGCGAATGTGCTGTACTTTCCTTATTGTAATAACTTGTAAACCACATTTGAGCAAAGAAAGATATTTTATTTATTTATTTAAATATTTAAATAAATGTATTGTCACCAATAACTTTTAAAATATAGAAGTTAAATTGTTCAAAAATTTAACATAAACATTCACAAACAGACTAGTGATCGCCATGGTAAAGCGAAAAACGCGGGTTCGAATATGAATTCTTTTTATTCTTAACATTATTCAAATACAGAAGTTTCTATACCCATCACATTTCTTATTCAGATTGTGGTTGTGTACCGCCACCAGTCTGTATATGCAAGTTCCGAGTTCTGGCAACCCCAAATGCTACCATCTCCATGGCCACAACAGGACAGTATAACTGGTTTACTAGATTTCTTGTACAATGTGAAGCGACACCCTGGTATGGGATTCGTGCACCAAGCTGTATTGACGCCTACACCTGCTTTCATTTTGTTAAGGTAATATTTTTTGTTGTTTTGGAATGTCTTGCACATGTATTAGTAATTTTTGTGAGTGCAAAACTATAAAAGTCTCTTTTTATGTGATTCGATTGTTTTGATTATGAAATAATATATTATACTATATTCAGAATGTCTTGGTATTCCGAAATGTTATAATATTAATTTTGAAAGTAAACCGTTGATAAACTAAAAGATGGATCAAACTGAAACTACTCAAAGTACCCTCATTTTTTAAAATCACATAGCCTGCATAGTATGCACTCAAAACTATCATTTTATATAATTCTATTACAGATGGATTTCAACGCTACGTGAGAAATGTGCGAAACCAGTTAAAAATGAAGTATTTCCCAAACTTGCCGAGTTTTCACCGGGACCACCGATACATTCTCAGGGACCAACTCCCGTCAATGTTGTTATTGCGGACTTTGTAGATTTAGATAATGCTATATTTTCTAAAACTATCATACAACTTAATTTTAAGCTTCTCAAAAACACTGATTTTGTGTATCACAACAATGGGTAAGATATTGATGAGTGTTTATTATGAAAAAGTATTTTTATAGTATAGATTATGCTTATACCTAGATTATATCAACCAACAAACCAAGTACCTGCTATTTTAAGTTTTTTTTACGTATTTTTTTTATTTTTTGCAACCAAATATGTGATATTTAATGATATTATGGTGTACTATTACATAATCATTCTCAATAAGTACCTTATCGTTTATATGAAGTGCCTTAAATAAAACAAATTTTATAGAAATAAATATTTTTTTAATTTTTCCAAAAATTCGAAAATTGTTGCTGACATCACTGACCAAAAATTTTGTTACAAAATTCATCCAACTTTAGCCTTTCACACAAATCTTTGAAAGACCAAGCTTTTTTTTCTAGCCCCATAAATTCAGGGTCATTTAAATTAGAAAATAATTTATCCGACAGTTCATCTGAAATTTCGATTATTCTACAAATTTTATCTAATCTTGCAAGATCCTCTACTGAATTCGTTAAATCTGTTATGTTGATGATTTGCGATTTTCTTTCGGTAAATGAATTTTCAGAATCAGAGGCACTTGCGCTATCTAATTTATCAAATATGTCCTGTTTATTTCTTGTAAATCTTGGACCTGTGGAATTTTCAGGTACCATAATAGCATTGTTCGTAGTATATTTACGTAATACATTTTCCACAGTATTTTGTTTTGTTTGTAAATTATTTTCAGTTGTTTTGTGGGATATAATATTTGGTTTATTGGTATCATCTTCAACCTTACTATGATTCTCTTTAGCTATGATTTTATTTGAGTCCGATTGTGAATTACATTCCACGCTTATAATATAGCTTTTGTAATTTTTAACACTGTTCACATTTGTATGAGTATTTTGAACTTTTTGTGCGTCATCTTCAGTTAAATTCTGTGCAATTTCTGTGAAAGAAGTTTTGTCACATTCTATTTCGTTACTATTCGGTTCATTACAACGTTCTTCTGATTTGTTTGGACTATTATGTACTTCAGTTTTCAATGGATCGGTTACTGTTTTGCATACAGCTGGTGTTTTACAAAGGGAATGCGGCAAATTAATTTGTGTTTGGTGAGGAAGTAAAATAGTGTCGTATGACGTATTTTCGTAAAAATCGCCTGCCTTAATTGGTTTTAATATATTTACTATGTTCTTGTTATATGGGTCTGTTTTAACTTCACTTTGGTCAAATATCCTTGTAACACTATTAACTTTATTAAAATCACCTCCCATTGGATTTAGTTCTTGTGTATTCTCGACCTCTTTGACATCTTTCTCCTCTTTATCTTCTTTCATAATCGGATTTTCGGCTAAATTTTTTTCAGGTATTTTCTCTGCATTGTCTTCCATTTTATTCCTGCTATGACTTGATTTTTTTAATAAATCTTCTGTCATTGTGACCATTTTAGAAAATTCTTCTTTAACTTTTTTCAAATGTTCCCTATTATTTAGGTATTTACTGCGTTCCACGTGACCAGGTGCTAATGCCATGCAGCTTTGAAAGAATGAACTCGTATTTCGTCGCAATGGATCTTTATTGACCTCAACATCATTCCACACTTTGAATATTTCATTTGTTTTATTGATAACGCGGTTTAATGTTGTCTCATTTGTGGGTGGATTGTGGATAGTTAAAGTATTTTTCGTTAGAGGGGATCGAAGTGGTAATTTCATTCTAAAACCAGTATCTTGGGATGCGCTACAGACCATGTTTGGATAAACTTCGAAGCGGTAATGTCTAGGAAGAAACATGCTCCTAATACTCTCGGTTGTTGTTCCTCTTGACGAGGTGGAGTGTGTATACGTTAGCCTTGACAATGGTGCGGTTAAATGTTGTTTTTCGGAAAAATGTATAATATCAATAACACGACACGCATACGAATATTCATTTTCATACCAACATACTAGTTTATAGAAATTCGGCGTTAATTGTATACTGGAAGTCGTATCTAAAATGCACGAATGGTCTTCACCAAGAAAATCTGAAGATACAGATTCTTCATTGGAAATTGAGATTATGTTGGTCATATTCGTTTCGCTATATTTTTGAACACATTGAATGATCTCTTCCAATGATGTTTCCACGTTCAATCTAAAGCCAATTATTATTGAGAGTTTTATATACATCGACACTTCATAAATAATTCGACTTTATAAGGTCTAAAAACAATTACCTTATAGATATATCCAGGACAGATACATTAACTATAGGTACCCTAAACGCAAGACCAGACATTTTGTCTTTGACCTGTGGGATGATTTTGTTTAGCGCTTTACAGGCTCCTGTTGCAGCGGGGATTATATTTTGATGGATACTTCTGTGGTCTCGCCAATGCTAAAAGAAAAAAAAGTACACCCTAAGATTTTTCTTCATATACCTACCTTCATATAAGTATAAATTTTAATTTAAAGATTGATTTAAACTTATGTGATTTGCAATTTTCATAATTTTATCATATTATCTAATTTACCTTTCCCCGCAAACAAAGCCCATCCAAAGGTTTCAACGATGGCGTCATAGCATGAATGCTAGTTATGAAACCCTCCGATACACCAAAATTGTCTTCTAATATTTTTATAATTGGCGCCAAACAATACAATGTGCTCGACGCGCAGGAAATAACCTTTTGATCTGAAGAAAGGTACAAACATGCATATTTTACATACCAATATTTTCCAAGGAATTGCCTAACATGGTAAGTACAACAATATTCACTACCTTATCATTTAAAGTAAATATTTTTTTACTTCTCAGAACCAATACTTTTAATTACTTCTATAACAAGAGCTCAAAATATAAATAAAACCTTATCAATCATAATTTTATAACACAAAATAATAACATAAAGAATATTGTTTATAAATTTAGTTGAATGTTCAAAACGACTTCTACACGATAGGGATGTGACCTCGATTCAGAAAAATCGATTACTCAATAATCGATTTTTTTTGTTTAGAAATAAATCGATTTGTGAAAAATCGATTTAAAAAAAAAAAATAATCGATTTTTGTTTTCACCTCGACTTTTTATGCGAAAAAACCTATTCGATGTAAGGTAAAAGCCCCAATACCGGACCATGTACCAGTACCAGAACACTCCATGCATTTATATATATATACCTATATATTTGTGAATATAGATATACAAATACATGGAGTACAGATGGCGCTGATTTTTTTATCGACTTGTTCAGTAAACTAACTTACCAATTTTTTCATAATACTGAAGTTAGCTGTCAGGTGTAAATTTTAAAATTTATCACAAATTAATTACAGTAAAAAAATACTTCTAAAAATTTTCATTTGTAATTTTTATTAATTTTCACGTGAAATTTTTGAATTAATTTTTTGAAGTGAAACTTCTTTATCGGGGTTGGAAAAAAAATTTAGTGTAACATTTTTTCGTTACGCGTGACATTTTTACCACCACGCGTGATTTGACGTATTTCTGTAAAGTTGCATATAGTAAATTATTTTTTGAAAAATAAGGTCATAAAGAAGTTTCACTTCTTACGTGTGTACACTAGTACACGCACACATTTTTTTTGAAGTGAAACTTCTTTATCGGGGTTGGAAAAAAATGTAGTGTAACATTTTTTCGTTACGCATGACATTTTTCCGTTACGCGCCATCTTTTTCTTATCCCTACCACGCGTGATTCGATGTATTTCTGTAAAGTTGCATATAGTAAATTATTTTTTGAAAAATAAGGTCATAAAGAAGTTTCACTTCTTACGTGTGTACACTAGTACACGCATACATTTTTTTTTATAATAATTTAATTGCCATCAAATATCATGAATATTTTTAGTCTGTCAACTTTAGTGTCATAATTTGTCATCCATCGCACAGATAGCACTATTTACAAAAATCGATTTAAATTGTGTAATTCTTATAATCGATTTATTAAAAATCGATTTTTACCATTAATAAAATCGATTATAAAAAATCGACGATGGAAAAAAAATAATCGATTAAAATAATAATCGATTATTTATTCACATCCCTACTACACGATGAAAATATAATGCATCTTGAATCAGACCCATGATGCATGATTTTTTTTAAGTACATACTTCTACAGATCGTAAGATCGTGTAAGAATTGATTCGGCCGGCCGTCGGTAGAAAAAAGTGAAATAAGCTCGTCCTAGAATAAAATTGTTAAACAATTTATGTCATCTATCTAGGTACCAATTTATTCACGAGATTTATATGATTGAAATAACAATTGCAGCAGTCGACAATTTTTACATATGATTTGTGTCATTTTATTTAAAAGTTCATTTACCAATACCAATCATATCTTCGTTCACTCCTACCACCAACATAGGTATGTCGACACTAGGAGCAGTGACGATCACACGTTTGACACCAACACTTTTTAGGTGCCCCTAAAAGTGAAAATATCAATAATATACAAGTGGTATTTACAAATTTTGTCACATTGTTACTATTTATATCAGAAAATAGTACCTAAGTATCAAAGAATATGAAAGTTTTGAAGTACACAGCATCAGATTTCGTGATCGACTTTTGGAGTTATTAAGTCCTACTATTTGCCTTTTCCAGCTAAGTTCAGTTGACTTTTTTTTAAGGAAATTCACTTGTTCTCCCTATTTACCTTACAAACTAGACGAGAAAATAAAATGAAAATGAAATGGTCAGGAAACATTTTTGGGGGATGGGCATTTATTGAGTGACGCAATGATAAAATGGACAAAATGTTATCTTATTCTGACCCCTTGTTTTCGAACAAAGTGGGCGTAGCATCAAGTTATCTTATTAAACACAGATAACGTTAAGATTATATTCTGTTTACAACGTTTTTTAACCTTTTATTTTAAAGTAGGTATGAATCTAATCAATTATGACGAAACTCTGACTCGGCATTTCATCTTAGCAACAGGCGATAAAATAATTAAGAAAACAGGAATTTTTTTAAGAAATCTGGAGAAGTACGAAAATTGACGTGAATGAGCTCCCAGCTCCGCCTGCACCATGTTGTGAAATTCGATAAAAAATAAAACCTTTCCTGATTATTCATATGAAAGCAATTGTTAACAGTTATATTTTTATTAATTGAAATTAGGTCTATTATTAAGAGGCCTTATTATAACGAAAGAGCTTTCGTTATGTGGCTAACTTTCGAATTTCCGCTACGAAGTGAAAGATTTTCTTCCAATCAAAGTAAGAAGAAGTGAAGAATATAGTAATGAATACCTACTGAATTTTCTTAGAATTATTTTTCTTCATATAAAGGCACATAAAGTATTCTGCAAAATGCAGAGTTATTCAAAGTTTAAAGTTTGAGAAGAATTGATTTACTAAATATTACCGAAGCTTTTTCCAAGTTGGTAAACATGCCAGATGCCTCAATAACATATTGTGCACCAACACTGGACCATGGAATATTCACCGGTAATTTTTCATGAAAAACCATAATTTTTTTACCTTAAAAAAGTACGGAATATTATAAAGTTATTCAATATTTAATTTAATTATTAAATAAAACCAAACGATCTAAGTCACCATCAATAACGATTTCATTGCTATAATAGGACACTGTTCCTGAGAATTTTCCATGTGTAGAATCAAATTTAATCAGATAACAAATATATTCGATATTAATAGCAGGATCGTTAATAGCCACCACCTGAAATATAGAACTAAAATTATCTATTTACGGAACAATAACCATTTATTTCATATTTTTACAAAACCCTACTTCGAAATCAGATCTTTCCAAACAGGTTCTAAAGATAACTCTTCCAATTCGCCCAAATCCATTTATGCCAAGCTTTATAACCATAACCAAATTGTACAATTATAATATTCATTTATAAATTTAAATTCACCAAATTCCTTTAAACGAGTAAAGACATATTATAAAATATCTCTAGTAATAAGATGAATTTGAAGTTTTTTTTTTTTTTTTTTTTCTTCTATATGGCAATAAGACTGAACTATTTGCCAGTGTCAAGTTTTAAAAGGTAGGGAAACATAAATTTCTATACATATTTACAGACTTACGCACGCGTATAATCAGAGAAGCAGCATTATAATATTATACAACATTTACACACAGATATTTACAACACTAATCTACATATTATGTAAATAAAAAATTATAGGTAATCAAAAACTAGCACAACTTCTATAAAAAAAGGACATACATTTATATGTATACATTTATATAATTATTTATAGACGAGATAAGAATTATATATATATAGTTCCGACAATATTGTAACTTTTGTCGATCTGTTGAAAAAAATGTAGTTTTTTAAAAATAAGAGTATTTTTAACTAAAACAACAACACCGCCGTATCCGTCAGTTCTATCATCCCTCAAAAAATAAATGTCAAGGTAACCAGGGAATAGGGATACGAAAATTCGGAAAATTTAAATATGGTTTTAACCAAGTCTCGTTTAGTGAGATTACTATTGGATTATATTTAGGTATTAATGATATGGAACAACTCTGATTTTTTAGGAAGAATGCTCCTGCAATTCCAGTGTATTATGTTCGAATCCATTGTTATGAATTGTGTTACTAATCATTTTATTAAGTAATGCAACGTTGGACGGTCTTAATGTTTTACTCTGTTTTAATAAATTTATTAATGCAACTATAATTTCCATTAATTCACAATTTTGTGTATCACTAGACTGAGATTTGTATGCACAACCATTCTCAGGTGTAGGCATTTGGCACTCTTTAAGCAAAGCCTCATGAGCAGCTCTATCATAGCCTTGACTACTTTTAGGAGGAGAGCGTTGTTTTTTAAAAACAGTCTTTTTATAAGAGGTATTTAAATTAGCATTCTGTAATGGATGTTTTGGTGAGACTTGCAATGTTGAAGTGGTGAGCACTTCAGCATAAGGTTTTTTTGATTGTGGGTGTAATTTCAGTGCCTCTCCATATGACAAGTTCTTTTGAGCCATAGTATGTTTAATTTGTTTTTGGCGATTATATTCAGGACAGTTTTTATTATTTGCAAAATGGAAACCAGAGCACATTATACACGATGCACCATCCTCTTCAACAGAGCAAGTTTCACCACTATGATCCTGCCCACATTTGTAGCAACGGGGCTTGGATCTACAAATCGATTTTGTGTGACCATACCTACAGCAATTATAACATTGAATGGTTGGAAATATATATAGCTCCACAGGTAAGGAATTAAAGCATATGAATATTCTAGATGGTAGTGTTTGCCCATCAAAGAAGGCTTCCATGTAACTGCACTATCAACAGTAACTTTATAATTGATTCTGCGCACTTTAATTATAGAGCCACATCCATTAGGAACAACTATATTATCTTTAATTTCTTCAGGAGACCATTCTGATGGAATGCCTCTTACTAACCCTATCCTAGAAACATGAAAGCTTGGGATTTTTGCTCGTAAATTAAATGTCTCTAAGGATTTATTATTAATGAATGAATTAGCATCTTGTGCAGTTGAAAAAGCGACAACACATCTATTTCTGCCTATTCTTTTGACACTGCCTGCTAAAATATTTTTAAAACAATTATTTTTCAAAAAATTTCCAAATGTTATAGGATGTAAAACGGAACCATCACCAGGAGATGATTCTATTCTTTGGACATGAACAATAAATGGGAAAGCATCCTGTTCAGTGTATAAATTTCTGATTAAAGAATTAGATTGCAAACCAACTGAAATATTTTCCTTAACCGATACAGAGTTTGTATTAGAATTGACACTTTGGCGACCACTCTCTGAATTTTCTAGGCTATTTGTATTTAAAATTTTCCCGCGCTTCCTTTTTCTATTACCTTCTTGTTCCCACTCAAGAAGATCTTTATCAAAATTGTCATCATTGCTATAGAGTGTTACATAGCTCGCGACAGAGGGACCAGGTCCCAGACCTGATCCCTCATTTAAAGGATCAGGAGGATCCTTCATAGATTTCTATGAAGGGCACCCAATTCCAATATAAAATTTACATAACTACTAATAATGAATATAAAACTTACCAATAATATATAAAACTATTACTATTTACACTAAATACTATAATATTTACAACAAAATACTCCTCTGATCATAAATTAAGTTTAAATTAATATTAAAATTTAAAAACACGCTCCCGCCTCGTTCGAAGTTTCCCGCGCTTTTTTCGAATTTGAAGTTTGAATGTCCCGCGTGAGCTATACATACAGATATCAGAATAAAATGTGATAAAATCTAAACTGTGACATCTAGAAAAGTACATATTTTATCTGTATTCTACCGGTCTCAAAAAGAGCGATTGCCCGTCCTTCAGCTGACATTTCATCACACCATCTTGTCGAGTACGTGCGGTTAGTGATATAACTGATTTTTTTCTCGCAATAATCCAGTAAGTATATTATAAACATTGTTAATTATAGCTCCAAATCCTTTTTCCTCCTTCTCTCTCTCAATAAGTATAAATATATTTTTAATAAATATTGTTTAACTGTTTTTGCGTCATCTTTACACGTAGGTAGTATAAACCAGAAACGCCTATAATTACAAATTACAATTAAATTATTGTTATAGAGGATGAGTGTAATTAATTACAAGTGCCAAAATAAACTTATATCAATATATTAAAGTGTTATATTTCGCTTTTTTCATTTAATTTCAATGTGACCTTAACATGACCTTTGTGTGCCGGTATAGTCGATCGGGAACAACCTATAATAGGTATACATTGAAGAAATCAATTTAGATGTTTTAAAATTACATGAATACTTTTTATACAGGCCGGCAATTGTGAATTAAAATTGATCAATAATAATATTGATTTCAATATTCAGGTTTATCTAATATCTAAAGTATTGAAATAAGTGTCACCTTAGAATTGATTTAGCTTTTGTTAAATAGCACATATCTTTTTTATTACAGAAACCATGTCGAAAATCGGAATCAACGGATTCGGCCGTATCGGCCGCCTGGTGCTCCGTGCCTCAGTTGAGAAGGGAGCGAAAGTTGTCGCTATCAACGACCCCTTCATTGGTCTGGACTACATGGTCTACCTCTTCAAGTATGACTCCACTCACGGTCGCTTCAAGGGCACCGTTGAGGCTGCTGATGGCTGCCTTATTGTCAACGGAAACAAGATTGCTGTCTTCTCCGAAAGGGACCCTAAGGCCATTCCATGGGGCAAGGCTGGAGCTGAATATGTAGTTGAATCAACTGGTGTCTTCACAACCACCGACAAAGCATCTGCTCACTTGGAGGGTGGTGCCAAGAAGGTCATCATCTCTGCTCCGAGTGCTGACGCCCCCATGTTCGTTGTTGGTGTCAACCATGAAACCTATGATCCCTCTTTCAAGGTCATTTCAAACGCTTCCTGCACAACTAACTGCCTTGCTCCCCTTGCCAAGGTCATCCACGACAACTTTGAAATTGTTGAAGGTCTCATGACAACTGTGCACGCTACCACTGCTACCCAGAAGACTGTTGATGGACCATCTGGCAAGTTGTGGCGCGATGGCCGTGGTGCCCAACAAAACATCATTCCAGCAGCCACTGGTGCTGCCAAAGCTGTAGGAAAAGTAATTCCTGCTCTTAACGGAAAGCTTACTGGTATGGCTTTCCGTGTACCAGTTCCCAATGTGTCTGTTGTAGACCTCACTGTCCGCCTTGGCAAACCCGCCAGCTACGATGCTATCAAACAAAAGGTCAAGGAAGCAGCTGAAGGTCCCATGAAGGGCATCTTGGGATACACTGAAGATCAAGTTGTATCTACCGACTTTGTTGGTGACTCTCATTCCTCAATCTTTGATGCTGCTGCTGGTATCTCTCTAAATGACAACTTCGTCAAACTTATCAGCTGGTATGACAATGAATATGGCTACTCCAGCCGTGTCATTGACCTCATCAAGTACATCCAAACCAGGGATTAAATAGTTGTTATAGATTGAGATATGATTGTACTGTCGAGATTAGCGACGCTTATATTTTTAAGTTTTAAGTATAGATGTGTATTATTCTAAATTATTATTATTCTGCTACTTTGACAGTAGTGTGTATGTGTAATTTATAATTTCGCTATTAAAATATTTTCCGTGTTAAAGTATTTGCACTGATTAATCAAAAATAAATTCAGATTAAGTGCAAAATAAGGTTGTTTTATTTAATTTGTTGAATGCTAAAAATAAATAAGTACATACCTAACAAAGTCAGTTTCAATCTAAGGTTTCAATATGATGACTTTTTATTATAATAATTTCACAATATTTATAAGTTTTCTTTTTAAATATGAGAAGATGTAAGTCAAACAATAGATATTTATTCGTATTATACGAAGTAAACTTTTAAAACTCGAGACCGGCTGAACGAATTTTGATAATTTTTCGTTTGTTAGATTTTTATTAATCTTGGATATAAAGTTCCCAGTTACCATACATACCTCTGTGGTTAATAATAGACTAGCTTCTCAACTAGCGTAGCTACGCCGATCTGATTCAATTTTTTTAAACTATTTGAATTTTTTTGGGTGGGTGGGCCATAATGTATTGAACTTAAAACCAAATTGTAAAACTAACATGATAAGAGCATCTATGGAGTTTCTTGCCGTTTCTTCTCCGTAGATACTGCTTTCCGAATCGGTGGTAAATGTTAAAATATGTAATGACGTTTCAAAAGTGCTTCTAGAAGAAGTATAATTGAATAAATAAATGTTTGAGTTTGAACAACGCGAGTTAAAGGCGAGTTACTACAAAAGCCTATAAATTAGACGTCGATTTACACATGTGGTACAATACCTTAGTTCAATACTTAATACAAACAAGTATTGATTTATTATTAACTGCTTCTCTAGAAATTTATAGAAGTAGCTTAGAAGTAGCTTTTGCCCATGGTTTTGCTGCCGTTAACCCTAGAAAGATAGTCTGCGTCAAATTGACTCCTGCGTTTTCGAAATATAGCTGTATTTTTTTAAATGTCGCGAATCCATAACTGTGCGTTTAGGACAGGGGGGGGACACCTAGAACAAACTGACATTTATTAAAGAAAGCGACGCCATCTATACTTTGGAGCACAAAAACGTATTAAATCAGTTTATATTAAATCCCCAAAAGATGGCATCGCACTTTCTAAAGTTATCGGAAATTGTATAAAGACATTTAAATAAATGGCAGTTATTCTAGAAACATTGTTTTATTTTAATAGATCGAATGCGAAGCTTACCTTTTTTTTTAAATTCCATTAAATAATTTTGCGATTTTAATCGTTTCATATGGTATCAAATTAATAAACTTGCAACATTTTCTGAAAGCTTCTCAGTGTTGTCTTTATGAAATCAATGTAGTAAAATAAGACAAATGAAAACCTTTCTATATTCCCTATATTCAAAGTTTAAATGAATTAGAACAATTATCTCAGATTTTTAATTCAGTATCTTATAGAACTATAATTCAGGAAAATATTTTACATAAAAAATACTGCGTCTGATTTAATAAATATTGAAAACATTTTATTAATTGACAACATTTCAAAATTTTAAGCTACTTATTTTTTTATTTTAATGAAAACTAGATCAAAAATTATTATACATGTATTTTTTTCTTTTTATAAATATTGAAGTTTTCATTCATCTTTTTGAGTTTTAAAATCATCTCATTCTAAAATGTCGTAAACGCCAAATGACGTCATACATACGGAGGAATACATTTTTTCCTTTGCTACATACTTAGTTTAAATTAAAAAAAAAATCTTGACAGTTGACATTTTGGCACATTTGTCACTTTGATTCGTCAAGCTTTGTTTACATTGTTATTTATCCAAATTTTGAACAAAAGAAACTTATTCACAAGTACTGATGATGATGACTTTATGCAGGATTTGTTAAGGGGTGCTAAAAATTTCTGGGAAACAAATATACTATCCCAAAAACGTTGGAAAGTGTTAAATAAATACAACTTTTAAGTAAGTAAACAAAGTCTTTTATTTCAAGAAAATTATGATCACTATAGGCACTATTTGTATAATATAAATAAATTGGTCCAACTCCAATCAAACAAACATCACGCTAATGAGATTAAATTAGAAAACCAAAACACAATAACACGATTTAAAAGTTTGTTTACATGAATAATTCACAAAAATGACATTAATATGAAATTTGACACATGCCATACCCTGTAAATGTCAGTGATAGTTTTTTTTTTAACTTTTTTAAATTAGGCTAAGGGGCATTTTTATTCCTCCGTATGTATGACGTCATCATCACATTTATCGTTTTTATTTAATTTCTCTTAAAATATGCGATTAAAAAATGAAATAAATTTTTTTCTGTAATCGCAAGAGCAAAATAAAGAAACGGTTTTTTTCTTTCATGGCCTTCTAAAAAATGAAATGTTGTCAATTGACATGAAAAGTGTTAAATATGATTTATTAATTGGTAACATTGATTGTTTACATCGCAGATCACAAAATGTTATTTTGTAAATTCTGTCATAAAATGGCGGCTACTATACCTACGTGAAGTTTATTAACTTATTATTTAGTTCATTTTGTTGATAATCGTGTGAAGTTTCTAGTTCTCGTGAAAGTGTGGTGAAAGTGCGTTGAATCGAGCCCTACGTTCAGGCTTTCAAAACTTTCTACTGAAAATTATGTGCACGGACAGTTTTGTTTTAGGATCTAAGGTTTTAGGTATATAAAATGTAATATTACAGTGAAAGCATTTAAAGAATAAAGTATTAATTTCTTATAATGTCGTTTTCTTCATTATTCTTAGTAAGTACCTACTTCAATATGTTTTAAGAAATTTGACTGAATAATATTTAGCACTTCCAAATATCTTATTTTTATAGACTCCGTAATATTCATTTAGTGAAACTAATTTATATACTAATAATCTTGTACCTAATTATTACCTATTATAAGTGAAAAGTTTTTTTTAAATCACCTAAATAATTAAAACACCATTTCATAATCATTTAGATCTTTAGTCTTATTTCTTAAATGTTGAAAATAAATGATATTTCAGTTAGCTCTCCTATTTCAATAACGACGCAAATATATGTGAATTGTGAGCATTTATTCCAGGCACATAATTGATAATATTTTGAAGTTTGATTTCAATTTTCAACTATCAAGTGGACGTATTTATGCAAAAAGGGACCAACCCACATCTTTTGTGAAATTGAGTTAAGTACACAGATAGTGTTAAAAAAACGTTTTCTACCTTCTCAAAAAATTTGGTAGAGCTTTGATAACTGTAAGTACAGTTTTTTACATGTCAGTTGCGGAACCAACCCAATTTCGCCAACTTTCATTATGCAAGATGGAACCAAAATTGGTTGGTTCTATTTTATCACAAAAAGCTTCATTAGTTTTCAAGGTAACCAGAACCAACTGACTTTGGTTCTTGTTTGCATAATGAAATTTCTCGGCCTTTAAGTTAGCAAATGGCTTGGTTCTATGTTGAATTTGATTTATATGTTCTATTTTTTTAACTTTAATCATGTTTTTATTACAAAAAGCACTAAATAAGAATTCTCAAATTGATATACTACAATTTTACAAAAAAAAAATGTAGCTACTTAAAAGTAAACATCTATTACTTCAAAATCGGGAGTCCCGGAAAAGCCATTGATATCATCTTCTACAATATCTTTGGTCTTTATTTTTATTTAATTTTTTTGTAAAAAATTTGAGCTTTGCTCGGAATGAGATGCATAATACTTTTTAAATCCGGTAATTTCTCCTCGGGAGTACGTATGGTTGTGGGCCAGAGCAAGCAGAGCCCCGCAGGAGTTATTTCAGAGTATTAAACGCTCAACACCATTTTTTAATCTTTCCGTGATCCAATTCAAACTAACGAGGATGCTTAAAGCATTCATGATTCCATCCATGAGACCATCCAACAGTAAAACAAATCAGTCATTATTTTTTTTTGTGTCTGGTCACAGTTTTTTATCCAAAGCTACCGATTTTGGCCGATTGAGTACTGAGTACTGAGCTCAATAAAAAAAGGCTGTTTATATCCTGGAAAACTACATATAAATCATAAAATATGTAAAAAGACTTAAACAAAAGACTCTGTCTTCACAAATCTCTTCAAAATAAAAAAATAAAAACATAATGAATCATCACTATCATGAAGACAGATGAAAGCAGAAGATGGGTCTACTGTATCTTAGTTATATACAAAAGTAGTGTCATTAAAGTGAAACAAATATATGTATTTTGATATTATTACAATATTGTCATGACCTTCTTGTCCTTAATCCATGTTATTTAGAGTCGGTATAACACGGTTTATTTTTCTATTCTCCTGACAAATATCAGGGCATATTTTACTCTTTTTTCTTTCTTAATATAACTTTGCCCACTAACACCTCTTTCCTTTGGCCTTCCTCTTGTTCTGCATCCATCAATATTCATATCCATCACTTTCTTAGTCATATGCGTGTCATCTATCCTCACCACATGTCCATACCAAGACAGACAATTCCCTTACAATCTTTCTGTAATAAAACCAGTTTAAATCTTCTTTTTATATATTAATTCCTTACTTCATCCATTCTAGTCACCCCACACATCCATATCAACATTCTCATCTTCGCTAAATGCAATTGTTTTTCTTCCATCTTCTTCACTGCCCAGCTTTCCAATCCATAGAGTACGACAAGTCTAATCAAGGATTTTTATATATTCCCTGTTTACTTTAAGGGCATACGTAAGTTGCAATTAGTTCCAGCGAGCTATCGCTGCTTTATTTAGCCTGTTTTGATCGGATGCTTAACGTTTTTCTTTAATTATGGCAACAATAAAAACCAAAATTAATTATGCATTATAGAACCAACCCACAAATATGTATTTTTGCAAGATGGAACCGAGAGGTTTTTTAACGATTATTTTGTAACAATTTAATAAAAATCCATGCAACTGGTATCCCTAGAAAGGATTCGATATGATACACACGCCTAACAACTTTTTTCCCCCAAATTTTACAACATATAGTTTTTGCAAACGATTTTCACAAAAACCTCATTTTCTCGAAATTGATTCGGTGTGGGTTGGTCCCTTTTTGCATAAATACGTCCAAGTAAAAAAATATATAGGTAGATATTAGTATTACGTATATGAGCGTATATGTATGTAGGTATATAGAATTAGTTTTAACTCCAAAATCCAGAGGGCGCATTGTCGCCTGTCAAAGTCAAATAGGTTTGCCTTCATATGCTTCAAGAGGGCTCTCTATGCCCTATTATACATTATACTCTTTGGTTTAGGACATTTCATAAGTCACTGAGAGCTACCCTATGGTATACCTACGTGTCAATAAAGTTAATGTAACCGATTTTGTAATATAACGACTACGTGAGTCAAAATTACGCATGATTATCTTTACCGTGACTTTTAAGATTTTGACTTCTATGGTAGTTTGAATATTTTTTAGCTTATTATTACTGTATATTGTAACTTATGTTAAAAATTTATTTTTATACATATTGAAGCAAATATAGAAAATAAATGGGGATAGAAAATTGGAAGAATATTGTATACTGGCCGCTCTTATGCAAAGCGACGAGGGTCCCTGTGAAGATACCGATAGTGAAGTAGGAGGACCATGAAATTGAAGATGACGAGCAAAGTGACACAGAAGATGCTTTTCCTGATGAGGTACAAAGCAAAGATGATATATTACATTCAAGCAAAAGGCGCAGTAGATGCATTAGACCGAATGTGTTCCCTGATGTCCTATAGTAGAAAGACAATGAGATGGCCAATGGCTTTCTTTTATGGAATCATTAAAATTGCCTGCATATTGCATATTAAATTTATAGCTACGATGTTAACAACAAAGCACAAAAACATCTGAGTCAAAAAAACATAAAATATAGAAACATGGAACTGTCTTCTTTGTTTATGTGTGGGCGTTTAGAATCACCAGCTTTGAGAAGATATTTGCGTGTTATTATCACCAATTTCTTTCCAAATGAATTATCTGGTACATCGTAAGAAACTACTGAGGAGGCCTTCAGTAAAAAAAACGTATTTACTATATTTTTTATCCTTCTGAAATATGACGAAAGGCAAATACGTCCTGCAAAAAATCTAACATAGTTATATTATGTCGTGAGCATACTTTGATATGTGCTGAAGTTGTTTTTCACTAATTTTTCATATATATATGTACAACATATATGTAACATATAAAAAAGTCTGATAATTGTGGTAAAAAATAAGTTTTTATAAGAAATAATACGTATTACAAGAATTCTAGATTTAAAGCAGACGTTTAATGTTTTCGTTTTTTTTAATTATAAAAATAATTATAAATAAATTATTTGTAGTATGAATTATTCTAATATAACTGTACATATATAATAACTTACAATTTATATAAAAAAAATAATATACCTCGACTTAGAGCTAACTAAAAAACATGCGTAAATTTGACGCATGACTATCTTTCCCGTACTACTCAATATGATTATCTTTCTAGGGTTAAATTCGGGGTAGCACGGTTCTCCGGTTCTGATTTAGAACACAAAAGAGAACTTAATTTGTTTAAATGATTTATAATATTTAATTCCCTATTCAAGCCCTCTTCGTTTACAGTATTATTGTATCAACTATCATAGAATCTGGGCCGGAGAGTCCCATACAAATTTTCATGTTAATATCGCAAAAGTGTTTACATAAAATTGGCAACTTTTCTTAAAAATTATTTCTTTATTTTTATCATAATATAATATTTAGAAATTACCTTAGAGTATATATTAATACAATAGTATAGAGCGCGTGTATTGCACAAATTGCTTAGTGCGCATCGTAGGCAGATGAGCTATAGATACTATAATATCGATGTGTGTGTGACAAATAGGGATGGGTAGGTATCAATTGCGTGTTGAACTATCGATAAGTTATGTAAATAAATATGTATCATAAGTAAATTTTATGTTCAATAAGTTATTAAAGGAAAAATATATGAATAAAGTATAAATATGTAATTTTAAATTTGTTTACCAACTGAATTAAGTTTGTTTATTCCATTTGAATATTTCTTCTATTAATTATAAGTACTAAAAAAAATATGTTTAATTGGAATATCAGAAAAACGTGAGTACTTTTTAAATAATAAAGTTAATAAAATAAAAGGCCGGGTTTAGTGCTATTTCTTTAATAATAAATGTATTAATATGTTTTAAAAATGTTAAATAAAAATAAGAAATAATTAATAATTTAAAATGATAATATAATAAATAATATTAATAATTTTTTTATTTCATTTTATCCATTCTACTATCAAAATCTTCAAAATCAATTTAGCGGTTCAGAAAATATATCGTAAAATTACATACTTTACATTTACACTATAATACATTCGCATTCATAATATTAGAAAGTGTATCATACAAAACACACCACAAATTTATTTATAATAATACATTTTTAAAAGAGTTTTAATTTTAAAGTTAAATAAATAATTTGTTAAAATATAGTTCTTCTAGTAAACTTTATATCGAGTACAGCGTTGATCAGGTCACATCACTACGATAAAATGGCGGCAGTGAGGCGCGCGAGCAAGCCTGCGCGTGTCCGCCTCCCACCTCCCCCTCACCCCCGCGATGCTAGATTTATTTTCATAAAAATAAGTATAACAATCGACTTACTGATGAAATGTGATACTGGATTTCAATTTTGTGTATTTTCTAGTATCGTTTTTGCAAGATAGAACTGCACATTTCACCATGTTTATTCGTAAATATGAAAAAAATTCCGGAGCAACGCACTTCGACAGCACTCAACCACGACTAGAAGCGCTCGCGGCGGGAAAGTCGTGTTGTTCCCACCTGTGCCTACTGTTCCCACTTGGTTGTTCGCACTCTATAGATAGTATATATACTCTAAGGAAATTACCGTTTTTCAGTAACTTATTTTATGTAAATTGTTATGTTATTTTTTATCTGTTTCAACTTTCCATGATATATTTAATCTGTATTTTATAATAATGGCCCCGGGAACATCGGGCAGCTGTCAATGACAATTCGTTTGCTTCGTGTAAATTTGTGAAGTTGAAATTTTCAACCCATTTATTTATTATTGAATATGGTTTATATCAACAGATAATGAGTTTTTGTATTTTGTGGTTTAAAGGCAACTAACTGTATAAGTGAATAAGATTAAATAGTTGTGAATACTTTATAATGGAGGATCTCAATTTGACAGAAACCGAGATGAGATATTTCGGTGATTTGTTTTTATGTTGCGATGAGGAATCCAACGGGAAAATACCGATTCTTAAAGCTACAGAACTTTTTAGATCATCGAATATACCTAATGATATACTAAGACAGGTATGTAGAACCTGGTCGAGGAATAGTTTACAATGTTTATAAAGTTAGACCTAATAAAATATGTTCTAAATAATTTTCAGATCATGGATATAAGTGTGTCGCCTAATAATAGTTCATCTTTAAATCATATGAATAGAAAGCAATTTTATTCGGCCCTAAAACTTATAGCAGCTCATCAAACTAATATGGCATTGAAACCTGAACTGTTGTCAACACCTCTAGACCTTCCTTTACCACGGTTCACATGGGCCCTTAACTCGGACGCCAATGCAGACCTAATACAGCTATCTAACTCTCCTAAAGAGCAGCACATTTTGAAAAGGGAAAGGAATTTTGTTGAAAGGAGTCTAGGTGCATATGAACCAATTAGAGTGTCATCAAATTTGTCAGACAGTGATGTTCCTCAAACTTTATCACATGATGCTACGGAAGCACTAAGTACTGACTCTGAAATTGAATCAGAAACAATGTCACAAAGGAGTGGTTCTTGTGGGGTAAGTTTAAAATATCTTAATCTTGATTTTATAAAGAAGTATAGTTTCTATATGGTAGGTATTGGCTTAACATCAGTTAAATCAAAAGTGTTTTGCATTGAACTCATTTATTAGCGTAAACATTTATAACTTACGAGGTTTATTAACCTGATATACTTTGGGTGTTTTAGTACCTGAACAGCATTAGGCATAATATCTTTTATGATAATTTAGTTATGTTATCTCAGCTGGACATAATCTATCTGTGTCTTCAATCAAATTAGTGAACTGTATTTTGTCTAAACAGCTAACAACATCAAGTCATATTCTTTACCCGTAATTTATTTATATTATGACATTGTAATGTTTATTTAATATTTATGTAGAAAATATTGAAATTTGATAAAGAACGATTCAATTAAGATAAAATTGATTATACATTCTGGTAAGTTATAAAATACTGTAAATCTCAGAAATTTTAATGCATCAAAAATAAACTTAAAACAAATGAAAATTGTTCTATTTTTAATGTAATGTAAAATAGTTAAACTTAAAACAAATGAAAATTGTTCTATTTTTAATGTTCAAAGTAGTTATTAGTTTTGAAATCTTGAAAGTTTAAGTATTTGATAAATATATTTAAATACTCAAAGTCTTGTATACCTATTTGCAAACCTTATCTATACCTTTATGTTTGCATTGGTCTTGATAACTGTAACTGTACAACAGGCCTTTAATACCTGAATAAAATAATTTAAAGAAATGTTATCATTGAGGTTAATTATTACTTGCTTCACTGATAATAGTTTTTAATATTTTTTGATAGTATCCATAATCGCTAGCATCAATTTACATATTAAATTGAAAATATTAATAAGATTATTTGCTTATACTATTAGATTTTTAACTAACTATTACATTTAACCAGATTATATAATTAATGTAGCTCAAACTTAAAATACATAATAAGCAACAATGATAAATGAGAAATTTAGACATATAAGTAGTAAACCTAAGAAAATATGCTCATCAAATACATAATATTAAATAAATTATGTCATATGTAGGTGAAATTTCATCACTATTAAAATGATTAGTTGTTTCTACATCCAATAATACAATTAATTTCTATAATTTTTGTTTTATCGGATCTTTTGTCTACTCTTCAACACCATTATTAATAAGGTGAAAGATTTGATTGTTTGTAGTTTTCTTTGGCTAGTTGTTTACTTATTATTGGAAGTATTTGCTCTTACTTACTTTGTCAGTTAAACACTTCTATTTATTTGCATTTAATTAATGTTGTAATACATAAATTTTCAGAGGCGAGCGAAAAATGGATCACCATGGAGTACGGCGAGTGAAAGTCCTACGCCAACCAACAGTGTGGCTGAGAGAGTACACCCAGTGTGGGAGCATAGTGCAACTGGTCGAGGTGTCTGGCCCACCAACACTGCTGAGGAACATACCAGACTTTTAGGTAAACTTATCTTTATAATTGACTAGCTAACACCTGTTGCGTCGCTCACATGGTACCTGGTTAAGAAGCCTATGTGCCTGTAAAAAAATTGTGTATAGATCTCATAAGTTTTATATGAAAGAGCAATAATCATACATCCATATATTCTTATAAAGTAAGGAGTGGTAAGGATCAATATACCATATAGAACTTATAATATATTTGGTTCTATAACTTAAGATTATTTATTGTCCATAATAAAAACAATAGAGTTGGACAAATGTAGCAAAGATGATCTCATGTCTTGCCAAATTAGTCCAATTATGACTCATTAATTTTGTTTCAAATTCTAATGTATATGGTACATGAGCTACAAACCTAAGATCACATTTTTAAATTGACTTTTATCTGACATTCCCAAAAACGATGGTAGAATTATTGCATTTTTTTGTGTCTATATAGCCAAAAATAAAATATATAAAAAAATCGATTTCGCATTTTTATATTTCCTATAGAGCTTTTAATTAACAGCAGAATAATTGAACTAAAACAATGAACAAATAGTGACAATGCGCCCTTGGATATGCATCTACTTACGATTCAATTAATTAGTATCACATTGCATATTAATAGATATAAACAATCAGAAATTGATCCATTCATTAGGTAATCACAATGGCTATTACATATTTAAATTGCTTTACTATTTATATATCTATTAATTCTGTACACACCATTACTATGAAGTGTTCTTTATATTATACAATCATTATATTCTATCATATTATGCAAATACAGTGATTTGATTGCTATCTCTACAAAATATTGCTTATTTTCATTTCATCTTATCTCACACTGATGCATTATTATAAAAGTGTAAAAAGCTTTCTTAATTTTATTGTTAGTTATAAGACTTTTTCAAAATTCATTCATAACTATTACGTTAATAGAAGTCTTTTTACATTAATAATACGAATATGTTGATCAAAATGTTAATAGAAATCAGTTAACAGACATCTTTCTTAAAATTCTTGATAATATGGAAAACGTGTGTGTTAGAGCTTTTAAAATAAAAAAGGAAAAAATATAAAGTGGGGCAGGTTATAAAAGCAAGTTGATGATGTTGATTCTATTAATTTTAACTGCTATTCTTCATATAATTTTATATTATGTTGTGATGTAACAATGCTTGATGTGAGCAATTCTCGTTGAGGCACTGAAGAAGAGTCATCGGATCGGCATTCGTCGGACGAGGATGCCGAGCCGGACGGCGACGTGTTCGCGATCAGCGACGCGCAGGCGCGGCACTATGCGAGCCAGTTTGCGCAACTGCGGCCTGAACGGGGTCTGCTTTGTGGTCCTACTGCTAGGTGGGTATTATGTGTGGGGTGTTTATAATAAATTATATTATATTGTGTTCTTTGTGGAAAGAGATAGTAAAATTTTTATCAGGAAAGAAAAAAAAATTGCGGTGGTGAATTTATTTTCATTTATCAATTGGAATATTTATCTTCTGTAACATTTAAATATTGTTAATATCACGTGCTTGTCAAATCTTTAAGTTACTATGCAGCATGTTATTAAATTAAAGGTTTATTTTTTATTTTACAGAATGTTCTTCGAGAAATCACGTCTACCAGTTCCAGATTTGCGTAAAATTTGGCAATTAGCCGACATTACCAAAGATGGAATGTTAACCTTGGAGGAATTTAGCATAGCAATGCATCTCATAGTATTGCGACGAAACGATATACCAGTGCCAGATGTGTTGCCAGCTTGTTTAGTACCCAAGGTGGACTCGCATTTCTCCCAGCAAGCAATAACAACGGACCTCGTCGACTTAGGCGCCGACATGTTCAATTCCGGCACTTCCGCTGATTTCAATTTCGCACCAAAACCAGAAAGCAATGATCCCTACGAGAGCAAGCCAGTGAAGAAGATGGAAGAGAGGCCGCCTTCTCTCTCGCCACCGAAACCGGAGCCGCAAGCTAATAACAAGGAGTGGACCAAGTTCGTCGACTCGCCAACCTTCAGCGTTTCCAGTCCGGGCCCGAAACCAGTGAATTTCGACTTTCACAAATCCGCTCTAGAAAAAGATCCTAAAATTTTCCACCCGGTCGCTTTGAGGGTAACGCCTGAAGCGAACACTCTGCCCCACGAAGGTGACTTGCGTTCGAGCACGTCTCCGCGCCGCGATGATATATCCCACGCTTTCGAACTCACAAGTCCGAAACGAGTCAACTCCCAGAACGAGCAACCGTCGAACGGAAATTCAGAGATTAAATCCATCCAGCGTCCGCAACCTAAAAAGCCCGTGAAGAGCGCTGGAGTTCTCCCGCCACCGCCCGCGCGGGAATCTTCCGTGCACGCCGATGACGGGCCGCAGTCTTTACAATACGCGCCTAAAAAGGATCCCCCGCCACCACCTCCTCCGCGACCTATACGGAATCATACCCGTTCGAGCTCCTTGGATTTGAACAGGTTCAAAGGAGCCGCGCCTCCTCCGCAACCGCCACCCAGAATGTCGCCCTCCGCTACGTCACCGCCATCCAGGCGTTTAGTGAACCAAAAGAGCGAGGGTGAACCAGCGTTCCCGCCAGACGCGTTCGCGCCGCGCGAGTACGAGGGCGAGGGGTTCGGGTACAACCGCGAGGACGCGCCCAAGATGCACGGCGCGTTCGAGGTGTACCGCAAGCCGTCGCGCGAGGCGGCGGGCGAGGCGGACCCCGACGTGAAGGCGCTGCAGGAGCAGAACGCCGTGCTGCACCGCGTGTGCCGCGCGCTGTGCGCCGAGCTCGCCGACGTGCAGCGCGAGCGCGAGGGCCTGCGCGTGCAACTCGACGCGCACTCCACCCCCGTCTAGTCACCGCCCCCGCCACCACCTATTTATTCTCCTCTGTCTGTACATAGACGTATTCCATGTAATCATTCGGTCGATATAGGTAATCTCATATTTTGTTCGTCTTACGATCGTATTTATGTTAGGTTCTATCGTTGTACGCGATGTCGCCGCGGACCTAAATTATTAACTCGTGTCGGATTCGGTTCGATCTCTCGTTCGATATTTGGATTTTTGAATTCTGCACAGCTATTCATAAAAGAGGCTATTTTTTAAATAATAAATACTTACTAACGAGCACTATTTAAATTAACGACTAAAAGGTGCAAAGTTTCAAAATGTCTTTTCTGCTCTTTATTGGATCGAGTTTCGTGCGCTTACCTTACTTTTTCGTGTAACTGTTGCTCTAAATTTGGCCATAAGTAATATTCGCCAAAATATAATAATTTTTATTCTTATGATAGATAGTGAATTCGGTTCGATAAAATCTACCTCAAAATTTTTTAATAACGAGATTAATCTTTCAGCTATAGCTACGCCAATGTAGACGGATATTTTAATATTAACATTTAAGAGTATTTTTATTATAATTAGTACAATGGATCTAGTAATTCTGTGAAATAACTAAATGTGTATTTCTTTGATGAATAATAATAATCATCACGAATAATTTGTAGCCTTATAGTACGAAGCTTAGCATAAAGCATTTATTTGAAAATTGACAATTCGACGGTACAACATTAATTTTATAATATTCATAATGATTAATTTATGGTCTTAAAGTGAGATCGAGGTAGAACCGCTTGCATTGCATTCCTTTTTTATATAAACGCTTTATGAAAATATAAATTTAAAATCTTAAAAAAATAAATTAGATTTCGCTATTTGTGAATGTTGTATATTATAAAATAACATGGTGTTGTATAAATGGAACGGACTAAGGAAAGAAGACTATGTGATGTGTTTTACACAAGATTGTTATTCTTAGGTAGATAGATAATATTTGTCATCTGAAAAAGTTTTAAAATTTTTGAGCTGGCAACATTTTATGCTATCCTTGCTAGCGATCGTTAGCTTAAGTATATAAAAATAGTATATAGAGTTATGGAGTGTGAACATGAGTTGTATAATATATTAAGAATATTATAAATGCAAATTTGTTTTAAATGTACACCATCTTCGTGTAAATACTTTTATTTTTTCCGAATGCGTTGTCATTTGTATCTTATAGCTTTATTACACACAAATCTATATTTCGGTCCAATTTTTGTAATACTAATGTTCACCATTATATTTACCTATTTATGTTTCGTATAAAATATACAGTAATGCATATTATTATAGTAGTTAAACTATGTATAATAAAATTATTTGAAAATTAACTAAATTGTACTTTTCATTTTATTTGTTAAATAGTTACTTTCATAAACATTTTCTTATTTTAGAAAAAAAACCTTCGCCCGTATTCCCAAACGGTAATTTATTTTATCATTCATTAATATATTATGTTATTCTTACGATTTACGATTACGATTACAGTTTATTATTTTTGATCAAAGAAAAAATAAAAATTACTTGATTACTTTTACTGCAAATTAAGCATGAGTGATATAACTTATAAGTCTGACTATAACTTTTTCAAGCGTTATTTACTTAGATATTTTGATGAAAGCCGTAAGGGATAAGTTAAACATAAGTTAAGCTCTCAAGTAACCATAATGCTTTTTAAAATTATTAATAAGTGTTTGAAGTGTCAGTTTCTAAAATGTACTTCAAATCGGAAGTTAACCCTTAATAAGCCATGGGGACTATTATTTCCCACCTCGGAATTGCCCACAAATTAATTATTATTTTTTGTATTTTTAAAGATACGGTAAAATATATGGAACGCACCTTAAGATCGATAGTTCTTTTAATTTTTTTCTAGCAACACTTCTGTCTAAACGTCAACTGTCAATGTCAGTAGTCAATCGAAGTAAAAAGTTCAATAAAACGACCGTTTTATCCCGAAATTCAAGATAGTTTTTGGGTCTACGCCCAGAAAAATTCCTGTAACTATGCAATTGTTTTTAATTCGTAAAGTAGAACCTGTTATTTATCAAATATTAATAAAATAACGTACGAAAGCTGTTACTTTGGGTTATTTTTTCTCATTCAAAAATGGTGGGAAATTAATACCCTGTAGCCGTGCATGAAATCTGGAATGTGGGAATATATTTCCCTTTATCCCGTAAGGATACAAAGTAGTTATAAAAAGTAAAAAGTTAAGTAAAGTAAAAAGTAATTAAAAAATTCATACATATTCAATAAATAATAAATTTAATGATGCATTTTTATTTTTTGTCCCTGTGTTAAAATCGACGAGTAAAGCCGCGAGCAAAAGCTAGTCAAGTGGGAGATTATTTCCCACATGTATGTTCATGGATATAGGGAAATAATATCCCACGGCCCACCGCCAAAAAAACCTATTAGCTACCCTTAGCTACCCAATATTTTTTTTTAAATACTCAAGTGTTTAATCTCGATATAACTCCGTACTGATGTATTAAAATTAACTTGTTTGAAGTCATGGCCGATTAAGGGTTAAACAGCCGCATAACGAGACTCCTAAGTTCCTCCAATACTTTCGTGCATACCTGCCACTTGCCCGCCGAAGCCCAGACCTTTTTGTTTGTAGATTGTAGCGGCGCCCCCGCGCCCCGCGGTGCGAGTGACCGCTTGACGCTTCACCGTTCACGTAACACGTTTCCGGTTTCACAACGTCAAACGACGCGTTCCGTAATGGTTGTGTGTAGTGTTATTGCAAACGTGCGCGAAAACTTTACGATGCAGTGAAAACTTTTTGTGAATTGTGACTGTGCTTTTTCAAAATGATGTGTGTCTACGTGATTATTTTATTGGCTCTTGCCATGAACATTGCGTCCGAAGCCACGGTACGGATATGTGAACCTATCAAAGTAGCGATGTGCAAGAATATTGGATATAATCAAACCGGGATGCCCAATCTGGCGAGGCATACCTTGCAAGCTGACGCCGACGTCACCCTTCAGACATTTAGCCCCTTGGTGCAGTATGGGTGTTCGTCTCAGTTACATTTATTTTTATGTGCGGTTTACGTCCCAATGTGTACGGATAAGGTCGCTCTACCGATTGGACCATGTAGAGGGTTGTGCGAGAGTGTTTACGAAAGGTGTTATCCCGTGCTCAGAGGATTCGGGTTTCCGTGGCCAGCTGAGCTCGATTGTTCACTCTTTCCAGTAGAAAACAATCACGAACACATGTGCATGGAAGGCCCCGGAGAGAGAACTGTATCTGGAACAATACCGCTGGATACCACGAATGCAAACAGTAGAAGTGCTTGTAGAAGGCTCATTAAGCCAAACAGTTGGATTTGGTTGAGAGGATCGAGCCGTTGTGCGCAATATTGCGACGCGGAAGTTTTATGGGAGGCAGGGGAGAGCAAAGCTGCGGAAGTTTGGCTGGCTACATGGGCAGCGTTAAGTTTTGTTTGTACTTTGGCTGCGGTAGTAGCTCAGTTGGCTTGCGGAGATCGGGGAGGTGCTGGAGAACGTGCCTTGGTCTTGGTGGCGCTGTGCAGATGCGCGGCCGCAGCTGGTTGGGGCGTCAGAGCGGCGGCGGGGCGCACGGCCGCGGGCTGTGCTAAAGAGTCCACATCGCCAACAAGAATGCTTCTGGCTCACGATGGTCTGGAAAATCCTAACTGCGCTGTCGTGTTTCTACTTCTTTACTACTTTGGAATGGCAGCGTCTGTGTGGTAAGTTTCTTAAGTTGCACATACCTACCTATATTTTTATATAAACATTATACCTACCTAATAGGTACTAAATAATATGAATACATATTTTTACATAGGTATCACAACTATAGGTACCTAGTTACAACTTAGTTACTTATAACTTAGTGAATACAAAAATGCTTTTAGTGCCTAAAATCTAAACATTTAAGTTTTAACAAAATACCTTTGCTAACCTGCATTTAGAAAGTGACAATAACAGTTTTAATACCCACGCAAAAAAATTGCAAACTCAATAACAATGATCGTTTAGTACAAAGGCTTGTAAATCTTACTATAACACCTTAAATACTACAATAAATCGCCGTGGTTCCGTACCTACCTGCTATATTTTATGACTTATCCCAATCATTGTCACTGATGTATTAGGTTTTGTCACTTCGTTCAAAGGAACGTGTTCTTTTATTGTAGATACCAAAGTGATTTCTTTGAAAAATATAAACTGATTCCTATATAGGTACCGTCTTCCTATTGTTACGTACTTATTTACCTGCAGCTTTACAAAATGTCACGTAAAATAGGTAGGTGACAATATGTACTTGGATGTCAAGCATTGATTTATTACAACCAGTTTAGTGAAACATACATTGCAAATGCAACGTTGTTCCATCCATCAGCTATCGTAGTCGGTATTCTTTTTTTTATTTTTCGGTCCCGAAGGAGGATAAAAAAAGAACTTCGCGAAGCACAGATGCACAGATTGCTAAATAGGTACCTACCTACTTACTACACAGAAAGCTTATTAGTGTAACTAATAGCCCATACACTTAATGTACCAACCACAGAATACATAATAGTAGCTAAACGCTAACCAACGAACTTAGTTGTGACTTTTAAGTTCTTTAGTGGAATCATGTTCTAAGCGTCAATTACCTATTAATTGTAGAAAATTACTTGTAAACTTAATTGTAAAAACTTATAATCATTAATCACCATATTGTAAGTAAATTTTCGTTTTGATAAGTATTAAAAAAAAAAACTTTATTATTAATTAATAATATCTATACTAAAGGTGAAGGTACTAAAGGTAGAACTACTAAAGGTGCTACAATGCATGTGCATTCAAATGTTTGTTACACAAAATGTATAAGACGTAGGTATACCTAGTTAGTGGTTACGAAAGGTTTAACTATGTACAATCAATCATAAGCCTGATGTGTTTGGTACATTAGTCAAAACTGAACACGAAATGTAGGTTGCGTGTTATATATAAATGCACGTCATAAAAGCTAAAATAGACGTGTGGTTTTCGAAGTATTCTTTTTCCTAGTAATAGTCACAAGTAAGGAGAACAACGCGGTCAAATTATTTTATTTTTACAATTATCTGAGTAATTTGACAAAATTATGCTACCTATGTGGTTCTGTCAATATAGAATTGCTGATTTACGTATATTTTCAACTAGCTGCGCTTCGCGGTTTCACCCGCGTGGCTCCGCTTATGTTGGTCTTAGCGTGATAATAGATAGCCTATAGCCTTCCTCGATAAATGGGCTATCCAACACTGAAAGAATTTTTCAAATCGGACCAGTAGTTCTTGAGATGAGCGCGTTCAAACAAACATAGAAACAAACAAACTCTTCAGCTTTATAATATTAGTATAGATTTTAATAATAATTCAAGTCGATGTTTACTTCTTAGTACAAATTACAAGAGCTTATTAAATTTATTTTTTGTTATCGATTACTCTTTCGCAATAAATGAGCTATACAATATGTGCCACTGTACACAGAGACAAAAAGAAATATGCTCGTCCAAGGTTATGAACGAGAGACATTTTCACACTTATGCCCCCGAAACAAACTACCTATATGGTGCCCGCAAAGGACTTCGTAAAATCTTTGACTGAGGTGGGTCAAGAAAAACCAGCCACGTTGCATTTCTACATAAAAATTACTTAAGCTACAAGGAACCGAAGGATCGATGATACCCTTCGAAAACCACTTTCGACCGACAATTTTTTGCGCGTACTTCATTCTTAAGGAGTTTCGCAATAATGATAAAATCTTCTTTCTTGCACTTCGCACTTTGTGATTCAAATGAGATTCAGCAGTGCCTTATCTGTGATAATATTCGAAAGTCGAAACTCAACTGCGTTTTTAGTCAGCTTACTGAGAACTGACTGTTACTGGGTGGTTAAAAATATAAAATAGAAACGTGTGGTGAAAAATGAAAAGCTCAAATCAAAGGAAAGCTTTATAAAATTAAAATCTGTTTCATTTTTTTGAATAATGGTTTATAAGAAACGTTTTATAATTGAATGACATGAATCGATGCGACGACAGAAAACGTCACCAAAATATCGTTAAAATAACCCACCGGACGTTATTAATTTCTTAGAAAGGCAGATTTTTCTAACATAAGCGAGTCTTTATGATAATTTCACGTAGATTTATGTGAGGCCGGCATTCTTTGATACTATATCTGATGGGCCCTCGACAGATATTAATGTTTCATGTTGATAGTTGTTATGCACCTTGTTTATCCTCTGTTTAAATTTTGTTGAGAAATATATTTTTGTTTCATTTTAGTGGTGTGTACACATGAATAGTTCAATAATGTTTCAGAAGGGAATTGAAACTTATGAAAATTTTTAATGACTGTCAGAGAACAAATTAAGAGGTAGTAATTTTTATGTTCTCCCTTGTTTCTTGCACTTTAATGAGTGTACACGACATTTGTAGTTTGTACTTACACGGCGTAGTTCAACACACTTATTACTATAGCATCGACCGTTCGTCAATTACGCGTAGTTATCGCATTTTATTGACACTTGAAAGGTGCCGGTTTAATTGTTAACAACGTACGCGGGCCCTTGTTTGAAACTAGCGTCTATTAACATAATAACAGATGAGTACGGAACTAGTTAGCTGCGAGCATGTTGTGGTTTCTGTAATGAGTAACGTGGAATTGGTTTTCTGAGTGCGGTTGGAGGTACGTGCTTCCTAGACGTTGGATATCTCCGCTTGATATATGAATTTATGTCTTCCTATACGTATCTACTTGTACATACTATTTATTTATTTATTTATATTTATGATTTTCCAACAAAGGATACAGTCTATATTATTTTACATAGCTTACAATTGAATACAATATGGTCTACTGCACCTTCAATAGCAGGAAAATACAACATTACATTAAGTTAAATTCAATATGTCAATTTGCTGAAGAATAATATATAATTTTAAACTAATTTTTTTTATATAATAATATGTAATTTTAAATTTTAATATAATAATATTTTGAATGTCAAAGTGCTTAAATATTTTATTCCAATTAAATTCATTTTTGTACATAAATCAAAATTTTATACATAAAATACAATACAATACAAATAGTGTACAAATACAATCTATAAACTTCTATAGAATGCATGGAATTGATGACGATGATGACCGAAATAATTGTTTAAGTAGGTACCTATTTATTAATGTTTCCAACCATTCAAAATATGTACTTAGTAGGTACTTACATATTATGCAAAATAACAGAAACTATATTAGGTATGTTATTTTATACAAAACTAGCTTACCGCCCGCGGCTTCGCCCGCTTTCTCTAAAACCTAATAAATTATATACTAAAACCTTCCTCTTGAATCACTCTATCTATTAAAAAAAAACCGCATCAAAATCCGTTGCGTAGTTTTAAAGATTTAAGCATACAAAGGGACATAGGGACAGAGAAAGCGACTTTGTTTTATACTATGTAGTGATAAATAAGGAAAAGCTCATAAAGCTCATTAAGCTCATTTTCCTATTACCTACATAACAGCAATAGTGTAGTAAAATTATAATAGAATAGAAAGCATAATGTGCTTTCAACTTAACATGCCTATCATTGCCAGCGATTTGAGAATTTATGTCTTACGACTGGAACCATTACACCATTGTAAATAACAGTAATTTTATAGTTATTTACGAAACCGTGCCGATGAAAAATTCAATTACTAAATTATAATAATATGGTGGGTTTTAAATCGTTTAGATGTGTGACTTTCTCATGTTCGAGTTCTTTACAAATTGTTCTTCAAAAATTTTAATGTTCTTTACAAAAAACATTAAAATTTTTGAAAATCGCACCCAATTTGTAAAATGTTTTTACCTTAGATAAGCAGACGGTAACATTATATGACGGTACCATTTTTGGCATCACATGCGGTAATAAAGACCCCCTATAATATTCTCTTTACACGTATAGATATAGGATCTATTAAATTTATGCATAAAGGACCTCTGAGCATAAATTGAAGATCGTTTCTGGCTAGTCTTATACGGGTCAGCACCAAGCATATAATCAAGGCCCGGTTCATAATTTCTTGTTTATTTTAAATTTCCTTGCGGCTGCCGATATAATCTCGACATGAACGCCCCGCCTCGAGTGCAGTGCTCGTTAGTAGGGTTGTGCTCTGTATCTAAAATCGATATCGTTATCGATAAAATTGGATAGCGCTGTTTAAACAGACGGTTGTGTTATCAAATTACCGTATGATTATTTTTAGATAAATTTCGGTGAATAGCGACTGTGATTATGTTTATGGAATGATCACGTCTTGTTTCTTGTTTTACGTAAAGACTGTTTGAATCATAGAAATGTAAATAACAAGGCACGTCGTTATTCAGATTTCTATGGTTTGAAAATATTTCGAATGTTTACAATAATATGATTTAGAAATAGGTACCTAGTTCACACATAATTTTGTTTATCATTTGAGACTTCAGTTTACTTGTGCTAATAAAACATTCACATTCAGCTAAAATGAGAGAAATATCAGAATCATTACCTAATTATATTTATTTTAAATAATCTGTTAAGTATTAAGTTTTAAATTCTACTTACTGTCGAGTCTTTCTAAAATATCGACAATCATTCTCGAAGTACCTACAGCACTAAATCTTGAGATTCGATTCTCTGCGCCCGCGCTGTAATTGGGATGCTAATCAGATGTTGAGCTCTTCTCGTCTCTTTCCCACATCCACCAACGTATATGTCTATCCCTTTCCGGTTTCCCGCCAGGATCGCGTCGAAGGCGGTTGAGTCTTCAATCATCCTGCAATAAGCTCTGACGGCACAGCGCTTCGTAATCACTGTACTTTTCACTGCGGAATAATTTTAGTTTTTAACAACCGACTCGACTATATCATACACCTAAAGCTTAAAAACTTTAAAAAGTTTCCCTCCATTTTACATACGGCGAGGTTGTTGTCGCTGGCTTACATTGTTAATGCGGTTTTTATGACGGCGAGTTGATGCGGGAGAATTTTGAGATTAACTTGAATAGATAATAAATTTAATAAATAATGACTTGGAGTAAATTTAGTTTTTGTCATAATTTATATAAATTTATAATTAACTCTAATGACTTTATATGGTATTCCATCGTAGCAACCTACGTAGAAAATGTGTTTTCAACTTTCTATATCTTAGTCATCCACAATTATTATCGTAGATAATCTTCGTTTATTACTATGCTCTTAATATAATAATTCGACCTAGTTATCTTGTTTTTTTCATGTCATATACTAGATATATGATTAAGTGTAAACATCTTTATGGATAATAAACTTATCTAAATATTCGCTTAGTAGGCATACCATAATCACTTTAAACCATATTTACTCTCAAAGGGGCCGGAGCTGCATATCTCCCACCGAGATCACGTACCCGCCTGCAGTAAGATCCTATCTAGCCTTCGTTATTGGAACCTTTGTTGGCCCCTCAGTGGGTACACCGACGATTGTGATGCTGAGATTAAGGAGCGTTCTTGTTAATTAAAAAACCTTTTAAAGGTGCTTTATTAGTACCTTAGATCACGAACATCTCGAAAGTTTTAAATGATAATTACACAATCAAAGAAATAATGTCCTTTTTGACGTAAGTTATAAATTGTAAGCAGCATTCATTTATAATGGTTGTTTACATCTCCCCTATTTAATTTCCACGTAACGCTTTTTAATGATATCTTTCGTCAACAATTTGTCTAGAGGTAATTGTACACCACAAAGCATTAAAGTTATACATTGTACCTTCATTGTACTGAACAAGCGTCTTGTTAACCGCGATTCACGGATCAGATACACCTCATACACCCTGCATTGCTCGTTGGGCCTGCCCTGATATTATCTTCCATTGTTGAGCCACGTTCTACAGCCATTGCATTCCTTATTAACTAGTACCTATGTATATATATATCACTTTTCATACTTGTAATTCAGCATCGTACAATATTTGCTAAACTCTATATTGCATCTATACAAATATTCGAATTCTAGAAAACTTATCGCACCTGTTTTATCACATCAAAACTAGTATAAAACTTGATTTAAAGTCAACATTTTTTAAATTTTACAACCGACATGATTGATTTCCGAACTGTCAACATTGCTATCGAACTGGTTTCAATTGGGTTGGTATTTTCGTAATCTAAGGTATTTTCCTACTTATAATTATTACTTATTATCTAGTATTTATTAAGCTTGGTATATATAAGAATAATCGTGTCGGTGGGTGGGCTGTCTTGAAATACCTTGTTTGTTGGTTTTGTATGATGGAAAGGCATATAATTAAGGATGGTTACCCCGCCTACCTCGGAACGTGATGCTTGAAAGGAATTTTAAAATCGATGGTAATTCCTATGTACAGTCACGACAACGAGTCTATCTCTTATAATGTACCTTCGTATTCGGTTATTTTCGTGATTAAGGCTATTGGCAGGACACATTATCCACTTATATTTTAAGGGAAAAGAGATGATAATATGCATGTCCCTTAAAAAACCATATCGTATACAATTCAGCTAATTTTAATAAATATTATAATTATGTATAGTAACCAAGGAGCACATAAATGGGTGCTGATTACGAAGAATTTCATAATAATATATTATAGTATGCACAAAAATGTCTGACGATGAGAAAGCTTGTTGTTTCTGTTATGTGCATTGAACATGCAAACTTGAAATGTATACAATAAAGTATTGTATTTATTTTTCTTAATTTTATGTGTGATGTAAAATAAAAATTTAAAAATGCTTGCTTTAAACTATAAAGTGACACGACGACAGTTCAAAACAATAAAAATACAAAAGATTTGAAGTTTGAAGTAACAACAAATAAAATTCAGTACCGTACCTTATAATATTTGCAGACTAAAATCCTAAAATAAATTCGCATTTTGCTTCTAACGAGACATGTTTTCCAGGAAAAATAAATGCATTGTTGGTTCAAATGGTTGAATTATTGTATGAAATCAGAAAACGACACTTAAAACTTGCCTAAATAAATTTTGAGGCGGCTATTGTGCGGTGTCGGCAGAGTCAGGTAGACTTTTTTGCCTCTCCCATTGAAAAAGCATAATTTATTACCATTCGCTGTTTTGAGAGTTCGGAGATAGTTTTTATACTGTTTTTGGGAGAAATTGTCTTTACCTATACTGTATATTGTTTTTCAGTATTTGAAGAGACAAGTTATTTCGCTTGGAATTTAGGTAATAAAAAAATTATTCAATGTGCGAATTGCACATGGACAAAAAGTTAAAATGTAATTAAAATATTAGTTATGTTCTGCAATGATCTTCCTACTAAATCTCTGAAATGTAATGGTAAATCAAATTTTGTGGATTTATGTTTGAAATTTAACTTTTACCTTTTCGCTGTTCTTTTGTTAAATGTGTTTTGATGGATAATGGAGGTGCAAAAAACGAGTAGGTACTTATGCTTAAATGTTATGTCCGGCTTCGAGAAAGTAATATTTCATGTCCAATCAATGTTTTAAGATGTCGAATACCAAAGTTTTGATCGTTCCAAAAATGGCTCCTGTTTAATAGCAAAGTTTCGTGAGCGAGGGATTTGGTCCTAAACAAACAATGATTTCCATTAATGTCGAACGGACGGACGGACGGCCACATATATTTATTGATTTATTGATCGTAAGCAGAAATCCCGACGGCCGTAATTTAAACACGGTACCAAAAGAACGAAATGTTTTAGTGATGCGTCGGACAGAGAAATGTTTAGACAGGTTTATGATGAAATGTTTTATTTTCATTGGGTGCCTTAGTAGTTTTGTTTATGCTGGTTCAAATAATTTAAATACAATTTATATGTTGGTAACTAGGTGGTATGCAGTTGCAAGCTTTCAAGTTTTAACAGCGCTTTTAATAACTTGTTGATTGAAAATTCCTGATGTCAAGCCAGAGCTTACATTGAGAAATTTTAACAATTGCACGACCATGATGCGAAGCATCAGAGAGTGCTTTACGATCGAAAAATTTGTTAAACTGCTTTTAACAGAAGAATTCAGTACACAAAACATAAACGTATTATTAAAATGTCATTCTGTAATACCTATACGAAATGTAATTCTAATACGATAATATAATTTCATATCAACACGACTCCACGGATTTTCTATTCGAAATTAAATCTACGCTTTCCAGCTAAGCAGATGCACATGTCTGCGCTACGGGATCCCTGTATCTATGCTTTTATTGTTATCTCTGACTTTTTCACTCCCGCCCGCATCCAGTATGTGTGAAAGAGACGATAAATGTAGCCGTACAAATTACTTTATTGCTGTAAGATATTTTTATATGTCGTTCGTTACGATCTTAGATATGGTGCTTAACAAGAATCTCGGGCTGGCTGTATCTATTACAAATTTACATAATGACGTGTTTTATTCTACTCGCATAGTTAGTAA
>CAJQZM010040787.1:0-55064 GCA_907164665.1 Colias nastes | reverse complement strand
TAGCCATCTCGGTCACACCGCGGATGCATTGTTATATAAGATTAATGTTGTCGAACGAGATAAGCGTTGGAAGCTAAATGCATTTACATGTGTGAATAAAGCCTCAGATAAGCGACGAAGTTCGCATCGGGTGAGAACGTCTGATAATGTACTGTTACTTGATTACTACGAAATACGAGCGAGTTCAAGTTAAGTTTTAATTGTGAAAGATTATCTGAGAATCTTTAGTGCAGTGTGGTTAATGGGAATTTTATTTATAAAAATTCCGACTGGTTAATACTGTTCACTAATAGCACGAATTATGATTGGTATATTTAAGCGTATTTAAATAGCGTTGAGGAAGCACATTGATTATTCCTTTTTCAATACTATCGTACTATTCAATACTATAATATTTCATCTATTATTAGATACAAACATGTTCAATTTTAACATAAATAAATTAGTAACAGGGTTTTTTCGCAAAATATAAATGGGTCTATCAATCACAGTAGGTATTATTTTTATAGTCTGATTCAGGGAAAAAAACAACGATAAGTAAAGATATTTTCTTTATACCTAAATAAATTTATTATTCAGCTGCCAATACTAAAATTTCAATCATATATTCGCCGACAAACGTCTGTCACAAATCCTATCTATCCTATGCTATTGCTATCATATCCTACTATCGTTCCTACTAATGGGCTATCTAACACCGAAAGAATTTTGCAAATCGGACCAGTATATCCTGAGATTAGCGCATTCAAACAAACAAACAAAAAAACAAACTCTTCAGCTTTATGATATTAGTATAGATATTCATAATTTCATAATTTTCTTTTTCGTATATCATTTTTCAATAACATAACAATATTAAAAGTTTTGATCAAATTGCGAGGATAAATCTTAATAAATTAAAAAAGCAATGATCTTCGACCTATCATACAATCGCAGTATTGAAATAAAAGCTTACCTAACCTCAAATCCAAACACTTTTGATTTCTATAAAATCGTGTTCGTCTATAACATCCTTAAGATTATTTCTATTAATATTGGATTTATTTCCCACTTCAATGCTTCCTGTTTGTCGGCACAAAAACGTGTAGTTTGGCAAATTCCGGAAACTGTTAAAACGTAGCGAATTTGATTTGCTTTGTGCGCGTAATCTTGTTTCATGGCGCACGTGAGCTTTGTTCCGTTCGTGATATTTGCGAAATGTTAACGATAAAGTTTTATACGTTTACTTCTTCGCTAAACAATTCTTGTAAAGTTTCTATGTGTAATGAATGATGATGGTTACTGCGTGAGTGGCTCTATCTTGGTTTTAAGTGATATGTTTTTGATTATTTACATTGAATTACGTAGTAACTACAAGTCAAAAACTTCTCTATTATCTTTACTTCCTTTAAATATTATAATCCACTTAAAAATTATCTGGAAAATATTAAAAACAAAGAAACTAATATTGATAATTCAAACAATGGGTTACTTTTTACACCAGTGTTAAAATACCGAGCTATGTGCTAAAATCTAATGAGCTTAAGTTATTACTACTATTCAATTAATTTTCTGGCGCTTACAAGTTAACAACCTTTCTTTTAATCTTAACACTTCTATTGTCTGGCGATTTCTCTTGACTGCTCTAATGCCATTGTTCATATAAACTGCTTTGATGCGCTCAATAGGTTTATTCATTTGGTAAATTTTAGTTAATATCTTACTTTCACTGTAGAACTACCGCGTCTTTAACAAAGAATAATTGGCTCAAGTGGAGATCAAGACAATGATGGGTCTTAACGATTTTTGTGTTTCTTTTTATTTAAAATCAATCCATCTTTTGTTCTCTAAAATTGTAGATTCCGAACACTTATTAAAATATACCTAGTATTTAAACCATCATGTAAATGTAAGAAATAATAAGTTTTATTTATACAATGGGTTATCAAGTATCAATATGTTATAGACGATGTAGATGAAATGAATACCGAAGTAACGTCTTAGTTCATTAAAGTATGATTAAAATTGCAATGTCGCCGTTGTTCGGAATAAAACGATACATGGGAACGGGGTTGTATGCAAATAGTTTATAGCCTCCTCTCAATTCTGTCGTAAGATTTACAGAGTTCGCCTTATTGGAACTTTGTTATTGATATTGATGTTTTTTTTTCTTAAAACTATATTCATTACTTTATTATCAGAGAAGTAATGAAATGCTTAATTACTACACGCTTTCAGTATTTATATTTGAGTATATTCTTAGCTGTACTTGAAGGTCAAATACGCAGCAGTTACCGGTAATATGGTACATTATCGCTGTATGGGACTTATACGATATATACTTTACGTTGTAATTATATTATAGGTAGTAATCTGTGCTGATACTACGAGTAAATTAATACAATAAAAAAGTGTAAATTTACATTTTCCTTCTATTTTTATAGGCGTTGTAAATGTTTGTAAAATAGGTCAAACTACTAGTTATACATATATTTAACATTAATTGTATTGATTGATTGGTTAATTACTGTCGAAATCGTTCCAAAATTTCATCTTTACTTTGATGCATTGACATATTTTTTATGTTTTAATAATTTATTATCTAGATGTACTTAGCTGTACAAACAATTGACGCAACAATGTCTTACAGCGGACCCGTGGAAACATAAATAATTGTCGGATATCGGCTTCCTTCGCCGGGAGCCTCGTAGATGTGGGTGAGGTCACGAGGGTTGCTTACTGCTATACAATTGTACGTACGAAACTGATTTTAATTGAATATAAATAAGTACATTGCTTTAATTGTATCTTTGTGTTATACAAAGTATGAATATAGACACGGATGCATATTTGCGATTAGTTTTTAAGTAAACTATAATGCTTATAAATAAGTTTTTTGTGTCAGTAATATATCAATCGTATTTTAACGGTAGCGCAATCATATAGATGTTAAATTTCATCTGGTTTAAGCCTTTGAGTTTCTTAAGTCTCATTATGACATTAGAAAGTAGGTTGTTATTTCTTATGTTTATGATAACCTCATTAGTAACAAATTCTATTAAAACGCGTCTAATTTAGTTATGTAATAGAATAGATGATGACAACGTGAAAATCTTGTATATATTAATACTATTGACGGCGGGAAATTCGATAACTTTTGAGGTGTGTTCTCAAAATGATTATCGTGTGAAAATATATATGTAATAAATAAAATATGTTCGTTGGTTTGTGGGATTTGTTATTAATATTAAAATTTACACTTATATTTGAATACGTTCTTAATATTATTCATATCCCATAGATCTACTAAAAATAAGAGCGAAAAGTATCCCTGTGCAGTCGCGCATTCTGTGAAGGAGCAATTTTCTGAACAATAATATTTCCGCATCTGCAGAATAAAGCAATCGCAAGAGCCAATTACCCGTTTTGATTAACAGCTACAACGTACAGTACAGATGGGTTCACTTGACCGCGAATTCGTAAAGTATCGCCTTACGATAGCCCACCACATGAATGGTACATGATATTCGATATTCATTCGGAAGCAAGCTAGTTATGAAAATTAAAATCCATGAAATGCGCAATTCTCAAACCTTCCAAAAAAACGTTAGCTCGCACGAAATCGGAAGGTACTTTTTGATGTGCAATTTGAGAATGATTTCCGCACGAACTACGTCAAATAGTTAACACTTATCCCAGTTTGCAACATTTTTTGTATTTCCTCTAATAGTTTTTTATACTGCGGTTATAAAATTGTCGGTGTATAGATATTTTAAGGACGTTTTGCCTTTCAAAGTTCCTTTTGACTAGTTTTAGATTAGAATTTACTTAAGTTAACCGCATGCGGGTAATACTTGAGATTTAATATTTATTAAATACCATGTTACTTTGATGTGTACCGACATTCGTTATTACTACTTTTTGAGATTAGTTTTATAGCTCTGATACAACGCGAAAATATACTAATGTTTATTTGCTGTTTATAGGTGCATCATTAGCTATCAATATTTATGTTGCCTTTTGTATTGGCTATTAGATTTTATCTATATTATTGAGATAGTCATTTATGTAGATACTTATTTTATACTGCCTAGTATAATAGTATTTGCTAATCGAGAGTTATATTGATAACTTTTTCAGTAGAAGCTAAAGATAATATAATCGTAATCATTAAAAATATTCTAGTAGGTACTTTACAAATATTACGTACTTAAGAAATTAAAGATTTTTAAGTAGATTGTATAATACCTTAAAAAAATTAATGCTAAAGAGACATTTGAGTGCGTGATCCCTAAAAAACGTCGGCGTGAATCTCATAAAAGGGATTATAGGTTAGAAGGGCTTAATACTCTAGGATTCAATTAGGTGAAATAAGCTTAAATGGCCAGTATCCGCTGTTATGACAGCAGTCAAATTATCAAAAGCTCGGCTTCCGTGACATTAGGCGCTTACGAGGGTGACAAAATCATTATTTTAAATCACATAATGATAAAATTGTTGGCCGCGCTCGGTTTCAATTTATCGGGTATTTAGTCATGGGAAATGTTGCTGGGAGCTAAGTTGTAATAAAATGTAAAGAAGTAATATATCGATTTAAACAATAACTAGAGAAATTGACTCACTACTTAAATTTTACACTTGTTTTAATATAATCAAAGATCTTGTTTTAATAGAATCTTACACCATTCAGATGTTCTTTTTCATACGATAAACAATTCAACTCTACAAATGACTCTAATTATCGTTGATATATTTTATAGGCAACTAAATGTATTATTTCTTTTATTTTTAAAAATGTATAACGATGCATCCTGTATTGTTGTACTTGTACTATAAGATATAAGCTGTAGCTGTGAATACATTTAGAGTCAAGTGTAATTCAGATAACATTATCTATGCGGTGACGCGTGTCTGTATTGTAAGGTAGTATGCGGGCAAAACCAAGAAACGATAAAATTCATACTCCTTATTCCACTGTGATAAGGTGCATTTTACTTGCTTGAATACGCAACACTTATCGTTATCAGTGATATTCAGTACGTGACCGTTCCTTCGTGTGCAATCGAAGTCGCTTCCCTATAAACTTTAATTAAGATATTCCGGTATTAACATTTTAAGGAATATGTGTACTCGAGGGAGATAAGTAAATGTATGATAAGAATCTGAATAAAGCTATAACAATGCTTAAACTTCATGTCTGATAATCAGCTTTGCACTAACTGTTTTAGTGTACATAAAATTCCGGATGTATTTTATAGCTACGTATGAATAGTCATCTAAATTTCATAAATTATAAGTCATGTCACTTTTCATCCCTTTTTACATTTTTCGCACAAAAGTATAAAATGTAATTTAAATCAATTTTCTCACGAAATACGCGAATAGCTTCCGCATCAGGTGCGCCGCTCGCCGAAAGGGTTCGTAAATAATTCTCCATTCTCAAAGGGTTCCCATTATTATTTTTATTTCGATCGTGAATCGCTCTCAAGTGTCAGTCTTTTTTCTGCCAGATATAAAACTAATATTGGAAGGTCCCATCCTCTTCCGTTTGTTTTTTGCTCATCATCGCAAGTACATTTTTCAAAAAAGCTACTCTATTTGAACTGCTTTTAGTATTTAATAACATAGTTATCAATTTCTTAATGTACCTTTAGATCCATTATAAATTTGTGAGTTTAAGGTTGAATTGAATATTCATTTTCGATAAAAATTCAAACTCAGTTAAAGGATGAAAGCTTAAGTTAACTCCGATTAATTCAATTATCATATTATCTTACATGGATTTACAATTAAAATCGAACCGACAAAGTAATGCTCACATTAGTGTCGAAAATAAATAGTAAGACAGAAAGGGTTGAATTTTTAAGTGAACTTTATTTACTGTGTTGTTGATAAAAAGTTTCTGTCGCCGAGGAGATGAATGGTTGATCATTGATTTAAGGGGGTGTCATTTGAATAAGACCACAGGACAGATTTTATAAATCTTTCAACTTGAAATATAAGTTGTACTAAAACGAATTACTTTATAGCCCGGGGTGTCATCGAAATTGGATCATAAACCTTACTATAACCGATCAATTAGGGTGCAAAAAATGGGTATAAAATTGAGACACAATCTGATCTTGTAAGACAAATCGCTTCAAACTTTGTCAACCCCTGAGCGCTCGAAGCGAATGCAGAGCCTATTCACGTGTTTTTTAAGGGTTACAATTAAGTATGACAGCGGTCAGGTTGCACGTAAAAAACCCTTAGAAACGAAGCTTATATTTTTATGATATGAAATGTAGGTTTGACGTTTTTTAGTAGTGGTTTTATGAATGGACGTCGAATTTATTGCATTTAGCATTTTGGTCATATCTATATTTTTATTAGAACGCTTCGAAACGCTCTAAGCGGCATTTAAAAGTGAAGATTTACATCGGCCGCTTTTGTGTTTTGTGTGGGTGATCTCATTTGACAAAAGTGTTAACATTTACGACCATAAAATATTTTGACTACTCTTTTAGTGGACTTAGAAGATGGGTTGTTTGTATATTTATTGTATAACTTTTTTATCGTATTAATCTGATATCTTAAATTTACTCAGGCACTTTAAACAAAATTTAATTATATATTGATAGACCAATAAAACAGTCTTAAATATCTAAGTTACCCCTTTGTATCAAAAAAACTTTCACCCTTTATTTCTTACATGAGCAGTAATTATACCATCCCTTAAGCGGATTGAAATTGCTTAATTGCTGGTTGTCTAGTATTAATAAAAACTTATTCATTATAAACCATTAGAATATTATTTCAAATGGTGGATTTATATTTAACCCTGAAGAGCGTCACGTCACAAGCCTTAATTTAGTTAAAAGTATGATTACAGGTTTTCTGATCCATTAAAAATTAATTACATACTGCTTTAAGGAATTCAATATAGTCTAATTCCTTCATATTTCATATTTTAAGCACGTTACTGTATATAAATAAAAATAATCCACAAAAAGAGAACAAAACCTTCTATTCTACTATCACTGTTATGAATTCACAATATGACAAATAAAGATAGCATCGAAACATTGAACGCTGTCAAAAGTTATATTTATTTTCTTTAGAAATTCATAGAATCCATGCGAATTGAATATCGAGATGTTTGCGGGTTATTCGCATTATGCGCGGTCGCATCGTTTGTGCGAACACAAAGCGTCCAACCCTTTGGCGACACAATGTGCGTCACTAATCTAGATCACTGCACTATTGTGTGACATTGTTATCGCCGATTCCTTCCCCTCCTCTCCCCCGCCGCCGCTCGCCCAGCGGGAAAACAGTACTGGCTGTCTCACTCAATGTCGATTTATAAGAAATTACCGCGCAGCGGGGTCCAGGTAGTTCTCCCACGGATGTATGCGCTTTGCAAAAACTCTCTCTAAAATTTCACTCACAAAACAGGATATGAAAATATTATTTCTTTACTTCCTAGCGCATCACAATAGATACAATACGATGTTTCATTTGTAAACAGCTTCCGATATTGCTAATATTTTTATGCCTTCAAAAAGTACGGCATAATATTAACTATACAAAGGTTGTCATTATGCGCATTCGTTTTCAATTATGCTAAAATACTGGTGTCCATTTGGATACATTATTATGTAGCTCGCGGCATCGACTAACGGTGAAATTGTGAATAATCAGAAAAAATTATATAACATGTACTTACTGCTATCATTAAAGATCTGAAAGGGAACAATAGCTTCTTTGTAATCATTGGATATGAGGCTTTTTTTATAACAGACGCCTTGAGTGATAAGATTCTTTATTAAAAACTCTAATATATTAAAAACAAATTAAATTTATTTGTACGTTTATTATAACTATCATTTGATATACATATTTCCATTCGGCTGTTCGATGCACGTTCAGATTTACATAACATCGTGTGCCCAAAGGACATTCGGTGTGTCAACGAAGCCTAAATTAATTGCAATGTATAATTTTTAACCTCCTCATAACTACCGGTTTTAATAACAGTAAATCGTTTTACATGATAATATTTTTAATGAAGACGCTGCTGTATTAATTTGTAATATCTTTTAATGTAAAATAAGCCGAATAAAATTCAGCTGTTCCATTACGAACGCAGAAAGAGTTGTAAAAAGTGCAGCAGGAACTTCATATTGTATCGTTGATTTTATCGTGAAAACAATTTAACACCTCGTGTATAGAGCATGAATGGTGGAACATAAAAACGTATGCTCGTATTGTACTCGCGATGGTGCTTTATCAGGCTTTATCAGTGTTGCTACAAATATTTGATGTTTGGAAGCTTTTAGTATTATATTCATTGTATTGTGACGTACAGAGCTTAAAATAGTATAAATAATTATAAAAGTATAAGGAATACTTAGTATCAATTAATTACAATTGCTGTGGGCAACAAAATATGTAGAGTGCACTTTTATAAATTGAAAATAATCAGATAAATTAATTAATAATAATAATTGACTTGTATTTAGAGATTTTTTATCATTTTCATTAAGATACAAGATAATTTTAAAAATGTTTTCGGGAATCTATATAATTGTAACGTCTAACCTTCGCTAAATAAAGAAGAATAAATTAAATAATAAACAGATCCTATGAGCAATAGTGTTCCATAAAGTGGCCCATGGGTCAATAGATTTGTGATAGTGTTCGATCGATTGTATCAGACGATGTAAGACAAATTGCTTCCACCTTTGCCTCGCTCGCTGAACATTGACCATCAGGTCCAACAGATTTATAACTAACCAATCTTTGTTAATTGGGAACATGTGTAAAAAATTACACACTGTTTCTGTGGAATAAAAAATTAGTAACATGTTTTGGTGACCGAACGAATTGTTATTGATTGCAGAAGTCAAATGGTTAATAGAAATGTTGGCATGAACTTTGGCCAGAAGATGAATATTGTTTTAAGTCATTTGTAATTTTTGAAACATTTACAGTACTCCCAAACTGATAATGCGCATAGAAAAATTCGTGACTGTTCGGCAACTGTCATATTACCCGAGCCTCCGAAGACGATATGTATATAGAGTGGTTAAATGTATTTTCTTCATGCATAGTTTATTAGAATTATGAGTTTTATTATGTGATTTTATGGTAAAAGAGATAAGTAACGAAATTTGTTTCGATAATTCAATGTAAGTCAATAGCGAGGAAAGCCACACGATTGCGAATACATATATATTTGTTGTATTGATTTACTTGGAAAATTCTATACTTAGAATTACTATTAAAGTGTCTTACTGAAGCTGGCGTAATGATGGATGTATTGAAGGTTGAAATAAGACAAAGTTTATATTTAAAAAATTATTTTCAAATACTGGTTTACATTTAAATTGTGAAATCTAATCATTAAAATCTCAGTCCAAAGGATTTACAGAATCATGGATTATCTCTATTTCTGATATCGTAGAATGATCAGAACTTTCATTATACTCTTATTAATTTTCACTTTCCCCACTGCTATCTGCTACCTGTGTAAATAATCATTTTACCGGAAAATTCAACTTTGAAACAAAACTAAGAAGGGTATGTAACAGCAGCTCTATATAATTCCATACAGAGATAATACGTGCGGTCACCACCAATATATAAAGACGACTGACGGATTTTTGAATTTTTTGACTGACAGGCTACCGTCACCTATCGTCTGAATTGTTTTCGATTGTGTATGACTCTGAATTGACTCCTATTTCTTTCGAACATGGTGCAAGATGCAAGTGCATTGTTTAGGGCACTTACGATTCAACGATTCGGGGTGATTCGGGTGTTTCTGGAAATACGATAATTAGCGAAGATCTGCATGCGCATTATTAATTTTGGAGTACTGTAATTATGCAACAGCTTCAACATCGTTAATAAGATTGATTTCTTAATGCCACAGACTTGGAAAATAAAACGAATGCATTTTTGAAATTTTTATTTTTTAATCAGTAATAATAAGCTTGTACGCGTCTACAAATGAGCTTCATTTGTGGAGGGTATAACAAATTGGTTGTTTACGATTTCGAGGCATCCGCACATTTTTCTGTGTGGTAAAGTACGGGAATATTCAGTGCGCCATAGCCGTGGGGCTAAAACGCTTCCTTTTTCTTTACCTTTGTTACGCTTGCCAGGGAATTTATTTCTTATTCGCGTTGAGTTGCGCTTCCTGGGCGGTTGGCGGCTGCGGTAGCCGACGGCGGTTCACGGCGATACATACTGACGGAAAAAAATAATAACATAATTAGAAATAGTCATTCAAACGTAATGATCATGCTTTCTAGGTGCCAATGCTTCTTGGAGAGGGTCGAAAATCCAGATTTTAACTAGCATTATCGAATTATTAGTAAACTTTAAGGAAGAAGTTCATACAAGTAAGATTCAAATTCTAGGATAGCATCGAAAACAGAAATTAAAAAAATGAACACTCATTTAGGCGCTCGACTATAACTATATCAAAAATCACCATTTTTCATATCTAATTTACCTTACTGATGAATTAAACTCCCAAGCTTTCGTTTTTAAATTAATGGTGAACAAAGGGATAGACGAAGGCAATATGGGATAATTCAATATAAGGATATATTATTACAGCGCGAACTTTTGGTCTGTATGTGACAAAGTAAGAAGCGATTGTTATTTCATGGATTGTTGTAAAATCTTAACAATGAATTTTTTGTTTAACACGCGTTAAAAGCTCCTTTTTTGTCATTGTATTTTCCTTTCATCTTGTTTCTTTTTCCTTTTCTTAAATATTTTGGTAAACAAAATGGTAATATTGTGATATATATTTCACATTTTATGCATGACTTTTTTACATTACTAGATCCGAAAATATTAAAAAAACTTATCCATTCAAATAGTGCTATAAGTTTTCCTTGCTTTGCCACTAAAAACTTACTTAACTTTATGGATAAATTCAAAGTAATATTTATATGCATGTATATTTTTTCATTAAATAAATGGATTTTAAACTAACATCTATTTCATTAGTGATGATATGGATATTAAGTAGCAATTAATTATACATAATATAAGGTTACGTAACTTTTAATGCATCTCTATTAATTTGCCAAGCATAAAGCTTTTAGAAGTTTCACTTAGTGACTTCAGATATTATACATAATTAAAAATAAAAGCAGATTTTTCATTTCGTCACTTTAATTTAGAATGATAGCCCTAATGCGTAATAATATATGTATTATGAAAGGAATTTTATTAATGTAATATTCTCGTTTACATAAGTAATTGATTGAAACATATTACATTTCATTATTTATACATCCAAACGGTGTCTTGAGAATTTCTAATGCGTTTAATGATATGGAAATCTTCTTTGAATACTAACTAGTGTAGAGCAGAGGTTAAATGGTTTCAAACAATAAATCACGGGAACGAGATCGTATGGATAGGATTTATTTTTCATAATGTATAGAAAAAAATATCTAAATATGGTCTAAACAGTGGCCCTCCGCAGCACCGCCGCCGCGGGCTAGCGATTTTAGTCTTCATTCATTTTCTCTTATTCCCTTTCTATAATTGGCCTAATATTTCAAAGCTTAGGGTGAAATATGGATATTGAACAGCGTTCACATTTCTTACAGTCTTCATAATAGACCTCTTAATTTAAACGGATTTTTCGAGTTAATTGGCTGACGTCATTATATATCTAAACATTGCAATAATGCACATGAAATCTAAACATGGTTCAACAATCGAACAGCAAACGCACAAATTATTAGAAGTAAATCACGGAGGCCGTATATCTACCGGGATATAATATTCATTCGTACATAATTACAAGTAGTGGTATAAATCTCGGGTTGTTATTCAGTGATTTATATCCGAAGCGTACGGCCGCCGTAGGTTACGTATTCCCACGTTGTACTGCGTCGATTATTTTGCCTCCATCCGAGTTGAGATATAAAATTATTCAAATGACAATATTGAATAAGTTACGCGACCTCTTGGTATGTCTTTTATGTTCTTTTTTAATTGATGTCATGTTTTTCGTATTAGGTTGTAGAATAATAATAAATCATAGACATTTTTTTTCAATTATGAAGTACTGTATTAAATTTCATTGGCCGTAATATAGATTTGGATACAGATAGCAAATATATATGTAGAGCTTTATACATTTTTAATAACAAAATTTTAGGGAACTTATTAGCAAATGACAAAAAGGACTTGCCATTAGTATGGCGTTTAAGAATACAATTTTTTCTAAATTTTATATATCATGTTTGCTCATTAATTAGACTGCGATTTGAATATCTCCATCTACATATTGGTCAATATGAATTTCGAGGGTGGTCTTAGCTAAAACCCTATACTCAAACCATTAATTAACGGAAGAACCAATGGATTTTTTGCATAACGCATCCCGTTCTATAGGAATGCCCTACGGCTACACTTGATAAAGATGTCGAGACGTTATCAAAGGGTAAGCTCTTTCAAGAATTGGCGCCATGGAGATTAAGATATCTTACCTTTATGTGTTAATTAAAAAAATAACTTTTCTTACAGACGTTATCGGCCACTTAAGACGAGAGCGATACCTAGTATTCTTTATCGCAATTTTTACACTTCGGAATCATTAAAATAATTTTTTAAATCAATCCCAAAGTCTCTAGCGCCTTTTATTGTTTGTTATCGAATCAGGATAGAGCTCGGATATTAATCGTTTTAAGTATACATTTCTAAAGTTATAGATGAAATCTGTCCTGACTCAAATTCATTAATGAATATAATATTATTTTAAAAACTTTAAAATTATGCATATATAAAATGTTATAAAGATTAAAACAACAAAATATTCAGTACCTTCTAAAAATGTAGGTATGTATTTAATGTGAAATACGGAATTATGATTAAATTGTGTGCTAATTGTTTAATCTTTGTATATAAAACAAAAAATGTATACATAAAAGGTAATGGAAATTTATGTGATACATAAATCACACACAAAATAAACCAAAAAAACAACAACAACTGATACTCCTAGTACATCTCTAATTGAGTAATATATTAGTTTAAAATTTTGCAAGCCGACGAGACGGCGGAAGTTTTTTGTCCAACGTCTTCTAAACAGAGAAACAACATTAACGTATTACCACAAAAGATAACATTTACCTCTATAGATAACAGTTAGAACTAAAACACAATGAATTCTAATTTATCTACTAGAAATCATTAACAGAATCTTTCGAAACCTTCAAATCTATTTGAGAATTTTATATTTTAAAGTATCATAAACTCAAGATTTTTATATATTCATATTGAAATGTCTTTCTAACTGCTGCTAAAGATTTATGTCTGAGCACAAAAGTTTTATAGAGGCAGCCCTCGTTAACACCAATGTAAATGTCTCGAACTAAAATATTTTCCACTTCTGTTCATTCTCTTTATTGTTATTTAAATTTTACTCAATATACGTTTTATATTATCATATTTCTTCGATGATATTCGAAATATAACGTTTATTAGGGAAATAGTATGAAAAAATATCATCTATCATTAAAATTTTACATTCAAAAAGATGCAAGATGCAAGATAATACACCTGGGTTAGCATGTGCCGACGATACTTGTGCAAATTGTATCGAAAGTTTAGGGTTGCACAAAAGGCATATTTGCAATACCCTTTGGTATTGCAAATAGAAAGTTTTTGCGCAAATCCTTTAGCTAGCAAATCCGTTTGACCGTGAAGCACCCGTCCGATTTGATTATTGCATTTTATATTTCGACGAATGTCTGCAGCTTTTGATAACTGTTATGCAAAGGTTGCGTTGTCATCTGCTTTCTGCAGCACGCGTTTATTGCATTTGAGATTTTACACCTTTCAGTGATATGAATATATAGCCAATTGGGGTAGTAGTAACATGGAAATCATTCATAGTGAAGTATGTTAGCAATGGGCATGAAATATCACCGGTTGGTACAAAAGACTTCAACGTAACTCGAGCTCTCCCAAATCTTATTAAAAATAAACTTTTTACCATCTCGACATATTTGCTTTTTAATAATTTTAATTTGTAAATATAATACATTTATAACCAGGGTACCATGTGTTCACTGTAAAATTATATTACCTTAATGCAATTAAAACGTAACAGATATGCAAATGATATAAAATTGATTGCATGTTGCCAAAAAATAATTACCAAAAACATTCGGAATTTAATCGATGGTTCATGCTGGCCCACTTCTTCAAACCATCGTACTTACGGGACTTAAAAAATTCTTGCAGGAAGGACACTGAAGCGCAGTTGGTGTAATGATTAATTAATTGCATTTAATTTTATTACGCTATACAATGTTAAATTATTACGTATATGAAGGAAGGAATGTCAATATTTTTTGCTTTATAAGATCGATAAATCTCTACATATTGATATTGTTATACATATGTTAGGGAATCTCACGAATACAAAAAAGCTACCTATTAGTTAATTACTTTAAAATTGTACAAAATGAATAAAATGATACATGTACTTAATATTATCAGTTATGAATACTGATTTTTCACTAATTGGAGGTTTAATTAGGTACCGTCTCTTGGATCACAAATAACATTTAAAAATCATAATTAAATTTGGATGACACCATTAGAAGTATTCGTTTGCTAGGTACAAGTACCTAGTAATAACTTAAAGCATTATAATATCCAGTTTAAATAAATACAATCAATCTAGAACATATATGTATATCACCCCTCCAAAGTCGTTCATCAAATCGAACCAAAAAAATGTTTTAAATGTGTTTTCTTATTTCTTCTCGCGTCTGTACGTTGGGGACATTTTGATGGCTTGTGCCGCGGCCCGGCACCTGAGCTGCGACACCTTGCTTGCCCGAAATCATTTAACATCTGCCCAATACTAAAGGATTTTTATCAAATATTACACTTACAAATTGAAAATATGAAATGATTCGACGGGAAGTCCGCTGCAGATTGATAGCCACATCGAAAATGTAATACCTCGTTTGCGCGGTAATGCTAATGTGAGAAGCGTAATATTTTTGGCAGATATTTAACTTAATTGGTTACGCTGGGGCTTTAAAAATTTAAGGGAAAATGATACCGTCCGTTTACCCCATAGAGCGTGTCGAAGAAATGTAAATCTAATATCTAATATATATTATAAAGGCGAAAGTTTGTAAGGATGTATGGATGTATGGATGTTTGTTACTCTTTCACGTAAAAACTACTGAACCGATTACAATGAAATTTAGCACACATATAGAGGGTAACTTGGATTAACACATAGGATAGTTTTTATCCCGGAAATCCCACGGGAACGGGAACTATGCGGGTTTTCCTTTGCAAACGCGGGCGAAGCCGCGGGCGGAAATCTAGTAACTACATACTACTTCTACTTCTCTCGAAACACATAACATTTTTGGTGCAATCATTCTAAAAAAAGATGGTATCGCGTACACGTTACAAATTCTGACTAATACATTCAAATCGAAATTCAAATAGTACAAGTTAATAGTTAGTATTCAGTGAATATTTAAATAATAACATCGTGTTAAAGATGTTGTTGCTTTAGATAAGGATCAGCCACCATGTAATTTCTCACACCGTTCCCAATGGATATCCAAGAATCAATTTCACAGTACAACGTATTATTTAAAGTAATTCTTTTAGAATGACATGTTTTGTAAACATCGACGAAGTAATGGGTATTGAATGCAAACAATTTGTCTACTGAGGCCTGAGTTTTGATCTTATCACTGCTCTATTGTAAGTTTGGTAACAAATTCAACACTGGTGGCTTAGTTCGTGAGATGTTGTTAAATAATGTCAATTTTTTTAACTATTTATTTAGTGAGAAAGTCGTGGTCGTGAGAAATCAGTATGTTTTAGAATAATAAAATTGTAGAATAATTGTTTAAACGTATGAAATATGACACGTAAAATAAATAATTTTATATATCAGAAATCATAATATTTAGAAGACTTTTTGTTAGCGTAGGTATTGAGTACCTAAATATTTTTATAAATCGGTGTTTTTTATGACGATTTCCATTAAATTCAAAGTTTACCTCTTTATTTATTTTAAATCTTTTGCTGAATATAAATTTAATTAAACTTACTTCAATTCCATAAAGCTACCAGAATGGTAGATAAACAATAAACATATTGAAATTGTTTATCATAGTCAGTTCAATTTATTTAAATTGCAAAGCATAGAAAAAAACCAACAATGCGAAACTATTTATTATCTTTTAAATTTCGAAGAAACCGTGCGAATCGATGATCGAAAATTTCGCTGATACGCATTATGCGCGGGCGCAGCGCTTGTATACAGCACAAAAGAGTAACCCTTTGGCGACACAATACGCGTCACTAATCTAGATCTTATTATTGTTCGACCACAATACTTCGGCCGAGATATCTCATTCGATGTCGATTTATAAGAAGCTGCATAGTTTCGTAAAGTTCCTCCTTTGTCGTGCTTAATGGTTCTTATGTTTTATGAATGAACCGTATTGAAGGACTCGTTGTCTGCGTAGCAAATTTTTTGTTCCTTAAAGTCTTTTTATTTATGAAGAGGCGCATGATCATGTTAACTATAGTTTTTTTATCTCACAGTAACACGAGCGGGGGGTAATGAATATAAACAAGGAGATCTCATTATGTACGTTCTTCAGTGACCGGTCGGAACACGCTTCCGCGGTTAGAGCTTAGCGGAGCATTGTCGACAGTCGTTATCCTAAACGTGCATAATTATAATCAGGGCATATAGTCCGCGCCTCGGGCGAGCGGCGTCCATTCCTTTGAATATGGTCATACATCACGGCTCCTAAGTAGACAGTATATCAACCGATATCCAGAGTAATTAGCCCCATGGCGACGGACCTCCTGGATTTATTGTAGTAGGGCGTTAATGCGGCCGACAGCCGTGTTGCCGGCTTTTGTTCTCGCAACCCGAATTCAATTGGAATATTACCGCGCACTCTGGACGCCTCCGCACTATTAAATTTACTCGCTACGAAATGTTCACACACGTGCATTATTTTTAAATCAATTACCCATAATTACCGACGCCTAAATTGATGCAGGCGATGAAATCGATAATCTGTAATACTTCCAGTCTCCACATATTTTGGACAAACGATAACGCAACCTCGTATCGAATAGATAAAATTAGTGACAAAAGTGGTTGGAAGTCACAAAAAAGAGTAATCAACACTGCTACCGCGATCCGTCAATTAATTCACTTTTGAGATATAGAAGGCGACAAAGGGACAGCCGATGAGAAAATGCTACTAGCATTTCGCTACATACATTTGTGCACAGGAATTTAGATTTTGCCTCCTAGCGTATATGGGTGATTTTTCTATAAGTGTATTTCAATGTGGACCAGCTACCGTAGGCGACAGCTAGTGATAACACAGCGAGGCTACGTCGTTAAACATCATTAGCAAGATAAACTTCCTAAATGCAGTCTCCACTAGTTCAGAAAGGCTTCAGACGCGATTACGCGCGTGATTGATGTCAAGTAGCGATCGTGGTTCAGCAACAAAATGTTATCGAGATCGTTGTATTGTATAAAATGCGGCCCATTTGATTTGGCAACTTAATTTCTCAAAAACAGTCATTATAAAATTAAGAAGAATATAATAACAACACAGTAATTTTCTATCGATCTGCTAAACAAACAGCCGTGTTATAAACGGTGACCAAAACCGCGCGTTAGAAAAAAGAATAAACATGCAAACAAAAGAATGCTAGGAAACTTAATTTTACACCCGAATCAAAACTTCAACCCGTATTGTGTTGGTTTGGTGTTAACCAATTTCTCTTTTGTTGTGACCCCGCCTACACTTATTATCAGATACCTCTATGCCGTGTCATTTTTTATCAAAACAATAACGTTTTTGTAGAAAAGATTCGGTCACACGCAACCCAAAGTTACAAATTAATTTCTCATGACGTGTCATAACAATGCAATTATTAATGCATAGACATTAATTGAATTAAATATTATCATTTTTTTATATAATTTATCTTAAGGATATAAAAAAGTATCTACAATATTCGAATATAGGAATTGTCATATTTCTTGAACAAAGAGCATAATTATTTTTTTGATAAAAAATACCCCTTATTATAATTTCAGGAGCAATTAATATAAACTATTCGTGAACAATCACCCAACATATCAAACACAAATAGTTCCAATTTCTCTCGTGTCTTCATTAGTTCATACGCTTTACGATCTATTGTTTATTTACCTCATAGTTTTTCAAAGACCTTAATAAAAATGTCATAAAAATTATAGTTATTTGTTGCTTTATATTCTGCGACTCATAAAAAATAATATCAGTTTATCCACCCACATTGGATATAAATTAATAGAACGTGCCCTCATCTGTATGTCGTATAATGATAGTTGATTGGTTTCGTGTGAGGTATTTTTTATTTTGACTGATTTTTCTTAGAGATATCATCTAGCTCTGCTAATTCTATCCATGTGGGCTATGATTTATTACTATAGAAAGGGTAAAGGAACACGCTTTTACGCAGAATGCTTATAAAAATGTTATAGGGTGTAGTTTACGGTCGTGAGTTTGATGCATTTCCTTGTGTGCAAATATGTATTGAATTATATAATGTAATGTATTATAATGATATCATGAGGATGACATTTTTATTACCGCATGAGAAGGTCATTTTTCATGACTCGTAGTACTGGGAGTGATCGATTCTTCAATTGATACTATTATTGTTTCTATTTAGACAATGAACATAAGGCCGTAATGAAAAAGGACTAAAATATATTTGTATGTAGGTAAAAAGGCTAGGAGCAATTAGAAATTTCAGGATTATCTTCAATGTTCTGTTTTACTGCAGTTACAGTTATTTTTAATGTTATTAAATAAAAATTACAATGTAATAAAACATGTTTCATACAATGAGCTTTTCCATACATAATATGTACATAAGATAATATGAATTTGCAGTGTATTTTTTTCAAACTTTTAATATTAATATCTGTTAAGTCTAAAATATTTCCTATGTAGGTTTGGATGTGTCTAAGCTTTGTTCCTCCTAGTTTTTGCATTATTAATAAAGTTAATTCACTATTTGTTGTAAGACTTGTTGTTTTAATAATATTTGTATACTGGCAATGAGTAATATTGCTAATGTATATCTCTAAGTTTAATATTTCGCTCTATTAATGGACTTATGAATAAGAGAAACAAAGTAAAATAATACACTTCATACTTTTAAACGATGACTTTAAATATCGTATACTAATCTAGCTATGCGATAAAAGTAAACTTAAAAATAAGATCTACCATATTATAATCTATTAAGATCATTGTTATTGGATACAATGGAAACGTATCAGTCTTTTTAATTCTTAAAACGTATTAATTTGTAAAATGTTAAAAATAATTAAAATTTTATTTTAAGGTCTGTACCGTTCAAAATATAAGGATATTTAAAAAAAATAATTCACAGAAAAAAACGTCAATTCGAATTTTTATTTTCTCTTCCTTTTCAAAATTTAAAGAATATTTTAAAGTTGTTTTTATCATGGAGTAAATATGTTAATATCAAATTTATATTTAAAATAACAAAAGCCATGAAGCATCTTTTCATTTGAGGTTCTATTAGGTATATTTTTTTTATCGGTACATAAAAACATACATTTTTACATAAATTTAAATTAAAAGGTGAGAAGTAAGAAAATTTTATATGGTGTAAAGTCTTAATAGAAAATGAGATGGATTCTAATAAGATATTCTTATGGGAAAAGTCAAGTAAGAAAAGTCAAAGATTCAATAAATAATTTAATGTTACCTTAACCTAATATTTACATTTGGCTCCATAACAATTACTTTAAAGGCCTCAAGCTCGTCCATCATACGGTAACAAAAGATATCATATAGCTCTCACATAGGTCACTTCCTGGTCCATACAGTTCATACTATTTACTACTAATTAAACATATTAAGGCACTAATATTTGACTAGATATATTTAAGAGTCTTTTCGTCTTCACTACAACCGCAAAATTGATTGAGTGTGTCGGAGGGATTCGTCCAAACTCGAATCATTGAGTACCTGTTAACAAAGGAAATAAAAATTAGCATTTTCATATTACAAAAAGAACATAAAAAAAACATTCATAAAAAATTAATAAAGTTAAATTCATTATTTTTTTTTACAGAACATGTTGTAAATAAATTTTGAAAACTGTAAATAGGAAAGTGTGAATAAAAATACATACTTTTGTTATTTTTGCTGCCACCAGGAAATAACATCCAGGAGTTCATCTTCATCCATAGGGCCGAGCTGCTGCTGCGTCGACACTTCGTATCGATCCACCGCAGAGTATGCTGACGACACTCCTGAAGAACAATCCGAAGGTGCTGGTGAATCGGCCTTCTCAGAACAAGGGGAGCCGCTACTATAGAAAAAACTGTCATCCATATCTGACACTGATGACATCGATTGCGTATTGGGAATATTTTCTCTATTTTCTTGATCGCGAGTTATTCCCATAGCTGCGTCACTTTCATCTAATAACTGTTGAAGGTATCTTATGTATTCTACGACCATTCTCAATGTGTCCACTTTGCTCAGTTTCTTCCCCGACCCCCGTCTAGCGCCACCTGATAGTGCGGCTACTACAGAAGCGGGCAAGTGACGGCGAAGGGCGTTGAAGCCGTCATTTACTTGTTTTACACGATTACGTTCCCTTGCATTTCGTCTCGCAATCGACGCAGCTTGCGGTCCTGTGTATGGGTTTGTTCTAAAGTGCACTTTCTTCCTGTACTGTAGGTTCGGGGGAGTATCGTGTGTGACATAATTCTTTTCAGGAGCTGGTGCAATCGGAACGACCCTTTTCTCCATATTCGTTTTAGTTACGGTCGCTGAGGGGTAGCCAGACGAGACGACGACGTAGTTTGTTTGACCTTGAACGAGTTGTATTTCTTGCAACATATTACGTGTTTACGCGGGTCACTGCGGATAGTACACAACCGATCCGCGCGACGCTCGGAAAAGCACTGGCTGGCGCGAGTGTGGGAGGCTTTGTGGGAGCTTTCGTAGCGAGCGGCGGCAACGGAGCTTCACGCACAAGTGAGCCGGCGGCGCACGCGCACGCGTTATATCACCTGCGCCGGCTGCAAAAAATATAAATTTTAAAATTCTCTTCCCCTATTATTTTCCATCATCCCTTCCCTTCACGTACGGGTCCGTACCTGGCGAGGTGGATAGGGGAGCGTGGCGGACAGGGCAAGGCTAACGCGTGCCCAGTTTTTTTATTGATGACCACTAAATAGTACTGTGGAAGTATAAAACGTAATTTACGATTAGTTTACCCAAAGTTGTACACTATCGTCATCTTTATATTTCCATTTTTCCTATGGTATACCTACAATATTATAATCTTGAAATATACGATAGGAATTTGGTGAAGAGACCGCTACGGGATTTTTTGTAAAAGACCCAAGCGTCAGTATCGCATAACAATCTATTCAAATTCGGTAGTATTTAAATAAATCAATCGATATAAGCACTTTATCGACACAGTCGCATCTTAATACGAGACATTTAAAATATTTTTTAATAAAGAATATCATAGCTGGGGGATGAGAGTTAAATGATATTTATCTTTGAGACGTTACGCAGTCACAATTAATGTATGATTATGTCCAATGATAAATTAAATAAATTAATAATAATTATCATTACCTTTTTACAGATAAATTAGAATATAATCTTGTATTGCACTTCATATAAATATCATTAAGGAACACGGTCAAGTTACATGGAGCTTTTTCTGTATATGCGTAGATTGGGATTTAATTACATATAAGTAACAAAAATATTAAGATTTAGTTTAAGCTTATTATACTCTTAAACGATTAATCACAAGGAACTGTAAGCTGTTGATATAGGTATTAATTAATAATTAATCAGATTGCCTTACCGCGCTTCGGCCATTTAAAATCTTTCACACACTGATAAAATGCGTTGTAAATTTATTACTTTTGAATTTAAATAAGCTACTAATTTAAAGTTGTAAAGTTTGTTTAGGAATACTAAACATTCATGTCATTACGTGTAAACATAGCGGGGTCTTGGAGTGTTGAAATTTTTTCCCTAAAATAAATGTGATACTACAGTAATCCTATACATTATGCGTGATTGTTAATTATTATTATCCACAAATTAAATGCTTGAATTATAATTACCTACCGCTTGAATATGTATTTGTGTATTAAATAGATTTTGTAGATTTTGACTATCATCTGAAATTTTGGATTCTATTACACATTATGATATTGTAATAATATGAATAGTAGAGAGACTTTTTCATAGACTTTAAACCGTTTTTATATTAAACACTAGCTGTTCCCCGCGATTTCACCCGCTCCTGTTGGTCTTAGCGTGATGATATATAGCCTATAGCCTTCCTCGATAAATGGGCTATCTAAAACCGAAAGAATTTTTCAAATCGGACCAGTAGTTCCCGAGATTAGCGCGTTCAAACAAACAAACAAACAATCAAACAAACAAACTCTTCAGCTTTATAATATTAAGTATAGATTCCAAATGTTATTGATGAGTAATAAAATGCGATTTTTACATTATTTTAAAATAGATTAAACGCACGATATCTTACAAATTATTGGCTTTATTAAATGTAATGATGATTGTTTTAATCTCTTTTTAAGAAGATAAAATCTTACATACAGTAATACATGCTACTCTTACTTTTATAATGAAAAACATAATGATTATTTTCCCCTAAAGTAATAGACCCTGTAATATTGACCGGATATGACCTGTGGGAAGGCGTTAATAGGTTCCGCATTTTTTGTTCGATTACAGCATTTATTAGTCCGGTACATGCTTGTTTAAAAAAACTGAAATAAATGTATTCAGATATAATTTAATAGAAAATTAAATGTCATTAATAATGATTTTACAGGCGAAAAACAACAATGGATAAGTTATTTACTTCTTCGTTGGTAATAATTAAATTATATATAAATGAGCCTTCATGAAGTTTCTAATTATCATCCAACGTTCGCTATATATGTAGCATAACGTAGATTTGATGCTAAATGCTTAATAATAGATTTAAATTAATTACAGAGAAGCAATTAATAATTGAGATCTGCAATTAACCGCTACGAATATAAAGTTTGTTGTTGTCATTCAAAAAGCATTTGCAATAATCCACTTATGGTTAGGAACTTAATAAAAAATGTATCACCGTTTCTACTATGTATTAGTGATATCTCTATAGCCTGTACAGTCTGGTATTAAATTTTATGTATTTGTGTCAAGTTTACCCTATATTTACTAGGCTCATGTTAATAATGTTGTGATGTGACATTCCCATATTAAACAATTACCGGTTGTAGCAAATAAAACAATTATTTCATACAAATTACGAGATGACGTGGGACAAGGGTGATGATTATGGGAACTGCATCATCTGCTGGTTACGCATCAACGGTGTGGGACTCAAACAAATAAACTTAATTGTTTGGAAAAACGTTATTTTTTATGTAAATAACGTTTAATTGATCCTGTATAATCAAAAGAATTGAGTGTGCAGAAAGCAAATGTTTTAATAAATTGTGCATAGATCTCCGATTCTTCAGGCGAAATCTCATGAATAAGTCGTTATTTTGGAGAATAACAAGTTCGATGATCAATCACTAGATTTAATGAGATTTGAATATAAAATGCAAACTCCTAAAATGCATGTATAACAAGTGTCGTTGCTACGAATACCGCAGTACTTTTAGCGTTTGAATTCCTATACACAATTATTAGCGTATCTGTTTACAGTCGCTTATATTTTTAAGTAATAATTACATTTGTCGAGCCGGTTGCATTCTTGTTCTTTGCGAAGTTCAGACATAACTGGAAATGTCTGCTACAGTCTTTAAATTACAATAATGTGCTGATAGTAGGTCTAGTGTCTATAAATTCTGTTAATTGCTTAGCAATTATTGTTGTAACTATATACTGAAATGATTTGCTCGGAATCCGTTTTTTCCATTATTTCGCAATATCTATTTATTTACGAGTTGAAAACATTTAATTAACTTCGAGAAAATGATTGTTTCAATTTACGATACTTTGTATAGTACCTGCAAATAACAGTTTTTAAAAAACGTTAAACGTCATAAAAATCCTTGAAATTACAGCAGTAACATTGAACTGTGTGGAAGTTTTTCTTTCGAATTCGAATCGAATTGTTTGTCGATACCACAGAATTTGGTTGAAAAGATCGGTAGCGACGTGACTCTATGTAATTCATTGAGGAGTCAACCTCCCATTAATTTCATATTTAAAAATTATGCACATATCTATAAATCACACGTAAAAGCTCGCCGACATCATACAAAAGAACTACCTGATTCCTATCCAATATAGTTTGATTAACGACTTGTTGAGTGACTCCTATTGATCGCAACGTCAAAGGGTGATATTAAGCATTAATAAGGAATGTTTTACATTTCCCCTCAAGCGTGTTCGCGTTCGATACAAAGCCTAGCTTTATCAAACATGTAAATACGCAGCATGATTTGCGTTTTAACACATGTCCGAAACGCGGTTTTAATTGATTGATCAAAGGCATTGTTGTGGTTCGAAGACGTATCGTTTTATATAAAATATTTAACGATAAATTACTTTATAAAATGTCCAACTATTTATTCTGCCCAAATATAACGCAATTTCGAAACCTTGAATTGAACATAATATCTTATAAAATTTCCGATTTCCTTTTCGTTTACCTTTTCGCAATTTTATACATATGTATTAGCACATAGAGCGTAGAGAACGTAGATACCCTTCGATATTATTGCGACGAGTGGAGGCTTCACACGCTGTACGTCACAGGCATGCAAATGTTGTTGCAGTGACAGGGAAATATCGGAGAATCGTATCGGTTTGGACAATTCGATCGCAGAGAGGAAGGTGGGACGTGTCGGGACAATGCGGCGTCAACCGGCCCGTGACTTGTTGACACTCCGACAATGATTTTGCCCGAGATAATACCACCGATTTTGTATCAATTCACACATAGAATCGACAATCGAATACAAATATATCCACCGTCTTTGTTAAGGTTCATTCACATCGTCTGTGGAAACGACGTAAAACGAACGTTTAAAATATCCTACTCTTATAGCTGAAGTATCGAACCTCGCTAAGAATTTTCTATGAAAGCCATAAATAAGGCTTGTTTAAAAAAATGATACCAGCCGACAAACAGCCCCGTATATACCGTTTATAGGTTTACGATACCTTGTTAGCCCCGGCGATAAGATAGGCCTAAATAGATAATTAGCTTTGTTCGACTCGTATATAACCGTCACATTTTCAACGTAAGTTTTATAATGCAATGTCGATCGACGGCTCCAATTTTGAACAGGTGAAAAACTGGCAGCATAAATAAAACGTCGAACGCTGATTGCCAATAAACAAACTCGATATTTTGTGTCATATAATCTTGATATGATATGCGAGAATCGAGTAAGAAAAATTCTTGTTAAACGCTGCAGCGAGGCGCGTGGCTGGCGCACGACCGCTCACCGAAGACGGGTTTGCTCGTTTTAAACCATACCTTAATTACGTCGAGGCGTTATCGAGTAAGAATGTGCACACGCGACATTGGTATTAATTTTAATGAAAGAAGTGTGCGCTCGGCGGCACCTGCCCGAGCCGTCGCGTCGCCTGAAACCCGCGAGTACACTCGTAAAGTTGTTAAAGTTTAACGTGCTCTTGTTGCATATCATATTAATTACCTAGGGAACCTGGCGTATCGGTTTAACTTAGGGTTTTGTTTTTATGATGTATGGAACATAAAACTGCCCCGTATTTATTTTAATCGCATATAATACGCACATACAATATTTACTGCATCATTCATCCGAGTATGCGACATTAGTATAATAATATTTTCATTTTCCACTAGAGACATATAATGCTGTTGAGATAAGTACTGAATAGTTATGAAATACTAAGTTCTTAAATAACTTTAATCGGTACAAAGCATAACCATTGTAGAATTTATTCCACGAGCCGGCTTGTTCAGCGCTCACGTATCGCGAGACTACTAAATTGCAATGTCTACAACGTTTTACCTTCGCATCATTTATGTCTATCTCTTAAAAAATCTTTAGACTTAACAGCACTTTTCTATTAATAGTTTTAATGTACGTTTTTGTTTGGTTACTCTTGCAATATTTCTATTGATGTAGGGGGCTCCTATATCTAATTATATTTTCCTGTAGTTAATCAATTTTTATGTGCTTATCGCGCCTAAACTACTACATATACTCGTAGGTATCAGAAACTTGAAATTACAAAAATCCTGTATAATATAATATCTGACTATACGCTAAACAACATGTTTCCCTGATTTTAAACAGTATGTAAATATGATCAATTTCGTATTTGATGCACGCACGTCGCGTACTCGATTTCGTATTTAATTTACGTTTATAGTTTAATATTTTGTAATTATAGCCGAAGGGACACCTGCTTGTTGCTACTAATATTCGATTCACATCATCACAGTATGACAACATAGTTGTGCTAATGAAGGTACTTTCTACCTTAATTAATACATAGATTATGGGTTTTGTTACATAAACGGTTAGCACATTTGTTCATAGGTAGTATTCAAAATCGAATCGTAAATTTATCTATTATTGGATTTGTATGCTTGATTAGATATAAACTATATTAATTATTCATAAAAATAGCTACTGGAAAGAGAGGTGAATATAGTTATGGTAAGGAGTAAAAAAGATAAAGAATTAAAGGGCAGGTGTCAGTGTACATCTGCCCTTGCTGCGAACTTTGTGCCCCCCTTCTCAGAGCCCCCTTTAAGTAGAAATCGAAGTAGTATATAAGGTGAGATCTTTGTCTTTAGTCATCCATTTAAAAGGATTATAAAGTTAAATTTGATCGAGGATTATATTATCTAATTATGGTAAGAGTAATGAGCGTCCATACAAAATAGGTCATTGAAGTCCAAGGATGTAAAGGAATTCACATAATCATTAAAGTAAACATGGCGTTTGCCAGCGAAACAGGTGCTTAGTATAACTGTAGAGTGAAAAGGGTTGCAAAATGTATAAATTGTTACAAACATGTAATACTCCTGTATAATTAATACATAAAAATTACCATCGACATCTGAAAATTGCACCGATTCATTTGAGGCATGCTTACTTGCGGGTGCCTTAAGTGCATGCGACAGGTTAATTTCAAAAATAAATTGACGCTCGTCCACCGTCGGCTTTTATGGGACGTGTTTATGCGAGAGGGACGATAATAGAGGCTTAGTGAATCCTGTGAGGACACAGCTGCCTCTGGGCGGGCACAACGGTTTGCGAGTACGCACATGAATTTTGAGTACACATTAATTACATCAAAATTAGAGTCATTTTTGATTCGACATGCCAATATTTTTAATAAGGTAATGGGGTATTAAGTGCACCCATTAAGTTTTAGCATAAATAACCGTTTAATTGTAATTCCCTCGGCGAGTTAAAAGCGAATGTTGTGTTCAAAATTTTGAAATTTCTTGTTATTTTATCTATAATTCTTTCCAAGAGGATATACCATACTAGACAAAATCTTTGTTTTGAATATTTTTAATAATCCTATTCTATAATTAATATGTGTTTTAATATTAAGACATAATTAACATAAAAAAGCACCGATGTACCCAGGTAGGTATGTAATTTCACATATAATCAGCACTCAGTGGGAAAAAAATTAATATGTGGCTAGTGGCTACTAAAAGTAACGATTAACATAAATATGTTGAGGACGCAAATGTATAGAGTACGATTACCGTAAAACCGAGCGGCAGATTCAATTCTGATAATACGACAAAAGCTTCAACAAGTGCGAATGCCAACTTATACAATCGGTTATTCAAAAGTTATATATAAATTCTACCTTTATTCCTAAGAAAATAAGGTTGAATATTGCGTTAACGTTGAGAGTTATTAAATTTTGTACGGTTGTTATGTGTGAGTAGTAGATTTGATAGAGATCTGGGCTCACGCGGTTAAATGCAAACATAACTGAACAAGGTTGGGACTACTGCCTGAATTAATTGCTTTAGTACCACTGTCACTTTATTTTATGCTTAGAATACCTTTTATTTTATTTAACATAATTTGCTCGAGTAAGTTCATAATTTGCTATAAATGAAACGTATAATAGTGTGATTTAAACTGTGATTATGTATATCGGATGATATTAGAAGTAAATTACAAAATATTTGAACACAATTATATCACACCTAGGATTATAATGAACAGATGTTTTAAAAATATTTATAGCAGGTAATATTTTAATTATAATATATGAATAGATGGATTAGGAAAGAGCCCTTGTATTTTATATTAATAATTAGTTATTATTGATTGTCTTTAGGGAATACTTTAAATAAAATCTTTAAAATACGGCTTTAATAAAAATCTGTTATACAGTTAAGACACGGAATCTTGTAAATCTATTAATTCTTAAGATCAGCGCGTGCGCCAATTCTGTCGCACATCGATGAATGCGTGATTTTTTCCACTTTTATTAGTAACCTACAAATGTAATCGTTTACATAAATGCAGCTGCCGATTCCAAGGTTTTCTTTTTGTGTACATTTTGATTGATTGATACAAATATTAGCCCGTAAATCGCGGGAAGGCGTCAAATAAAAATAACATGAACGTGTGTACTAAGCATATAAATGAATGAATAATCTTAAGGTACCAGTAAAAATACACTTTTATTACATGTATGTTTGTTTGTAAGATCGATCCCACAAGGCATTGTTGAGAGGCGTTGAAACCCTAAGTTTAATCTAGATTTACGTCGTAAAATTGAATGGCTCGACCCATGCTTGAGGCTTATATAAATATTGTGATGTCTTAATCCCTTAGCAAATCTGAAGTTAAGATAATATGCAATCAATAAAGGAGAATACATTGTAAGTTATTATATAAATAACTAAGCTTTAGCGCAAAATCTGCAATTCTAAAGAAATAATTAAAACAAGCTGATTTTTAACTGTTCACAAATTACAAGTACTGTTACTGTTATAATATGCTACTATATAATATAACGATTTGAAGAGATGGTTAAAACTGTCTTTTAAACCACTGAGAGCTTTGAAAGAATATGGATAGAATATTTATTTAACTATCAAACGAAAAAGGCAATGGAACATTCATACTTCATTAAGCATTAAACAACATTCATATATATATTTAAAAATAAACAAAACAAAAATATTATCGTTGTTTAAAATTAATTAAACCAATCAAATTATTAAATTAAACTCCACAGCAGAAAACAATGAAACCATATTCTTAACACATGCTATCTAGTAAACGCTTAAGGACCTGATAAATCTAGGGGCAATAAAATATAAATCAGGGCAGATTTCATCGGCGTAGCCTCGTGAGCTTTATGCAACGGATATAGCAATTTGTAAGGTTCAAATAAAACAATTAGCTTAGCTGCTCTTACCATTACGTAGATCGCTGATAGCAATGTTACCTGAGAAAGTGTAAATAGATGCGGGAATGGCCAATAAAGCAGTGCATTATTTAAATCGTTAGAGCTGTAATTTCCAGAGACACATGTATTTTTAAATCATGAATATTTCAGCTACGCCGTGATGCCATAGCTGCACTTGATAGTATCAAAATTATGTAAATGTAGGTGCTGAATGTACGTGTAAACATACCGTAGTCCGTACTAAACTTTAATGGGAATTTCGTTTAAAATGTATAGTAAATACATGGTTTTTATGTGATTTCGAGGTCGATACACACGCTTTTTATTCGGGGCGATGTTTTCGTATTATAATGAGATGGCGGGCATATTTAAAAGTAGTTAGTCACTTAGTGGGTGTTTAAATTTAATGGGTAGTTAATGTTTATTTAAGTTCATGAACATTAAATGATCCGTCGAAAAGTTGCCTTAAAGGGAGATTTGTATATGTACAAAACAAATGAATTGAATCATGGGACCAAATCGCGTATTTTGATATCTCAATCTGAGTTGGGTCAGAGACGCCGCAGTCACGACACCCTTCGGTGGTCACGAGCGAATGTGAGCGCTTATTAATTGTTATCAGAGAAACAAAATATTAACTATTTACAGCGGTTACCTGTATGTATAGGGAACGAATGGAAGTTTTTATTTATATTTTTAATAAGTAGATATTTTTGTTTGTTAATTAATTACTACCTAGTAATTTTACATTTCAATAAATTAATATTGTATTGTGAACATAAATTTCTACCTAAGTTGTACACAATTTTGATTATAAACACAATTAAGATTAATCTAAACCTCTGTACTGAAAAAGTTAGGAAATAGTAAGAGTAATTACAATAATTTTTGCAAAGATTGACATTGTCGGGTAGAGCTAACTGGACCCATTTTATGGGTGGAAATAAAAAGCACACGACATCAGTTACGTAAGCCATATCGAGACCCAATAAAATAGTTAATTTAATTTATTACGACAATCATAAAACTTTATCTTAGTTAACTCTGAAGGTTGTAAAACGACGCTTTCTATGAACTTTAAGCAGGTCGCTATCTATATTTTGTTTAAAAATAAAACATTATTTATTTTTCCAATATATCGCAAACTTAATTGAATAATAATCCAATTATTGTAAATCACAACAAGCAATTAATTATTTATAAACGTTTAAAAATACATAATTTTAATATGTTAATTTTGTACAATGTGAAAAATGTGTAAATTGAGAATTACAACATTAAAACCTTCAAATAATGGTAAGCACATTAACGCTATAGATACAAAACTTATAATAAAAGTAAAAAAGAGCCTTCTAAAACCGACAAAATATTATGTTTATCGACCAATGCATACAGCTCTTAGGGTGACAAATCAACATCGAGCTATGCTGCGCTGTACTGCGCTGTGCTGTGCTGTGTTTCTTAAGCTACGTTTTTTTAACAATTAAACGATGCTGCGCTGAACTGCGCTGTGCTGTGCTGTGTTTCTTAAGCTACGTTTTTTAACCTTCCTATACTCGCGCGTTGGTCTGTGAGACCGACGAAACACATTTTCGTAATTATTTTTATGCAGGTAAATCCTGTGAAGTCGAGTTCCTTGCTAGTTTCCGGATTTGGGGCTAACTTCATTTTAGTGCAGGTCGCGTGGTCGGCAGAAGTTCACGTATCATAGCATTTGGCGCCAATCGGTCCATGAGACCGATGCGAGTATAGGTGCAACTTTTTGTGTAAGTATTAATATTATATATTTTGTACATTTATATATTTTTTAAGACTTTGAATACTTTATGAAGTATGTATAGTAAAATATATGTATGAATGTTGCTCTAAATTATATTTTGACCAATTTTTTAGGCCATACTTCATGTAAAAATGAACGATGATCAAATCAGATTGTTGCTGGAAGAATCAAGTTCTGGTTCTGCTATGAAGACGAAAATGACAGTGAGGTGGAAGACAACGTGGAGGTACAAGAAGAGACATACGACACCGAGCAAGACGATGACAATGAAGAGATATCTGAAGTTCCCGTGATTTTTACTTGGGAAAAGATGGACAGACAAGGCTCAAAACTAAGCCAAACATAGATAAATATGTGCTTTGATATGTTTATTATTATTACTTAGAAGTTTATTTTGTTTTGAAAAAGAAGTTCTGTTTTTAATTTAGTTTTCCCTAGTACTTAAGAAAAACATCTCAAATTCGAGGACTGATTTGTGATAGACTATAAGTCAGTAAAATAATTAAAAGACTAAGTATGATCAATACTATTTTGTTTCAGTACATCCTAAACTTTAAAAAAATTGTTATAGTTTTCGGTTTTCTTAGTAAATATATATAGTGTAGGGGTAAACACTATCGGTCTGTGACACCGTGCGCGAGTATAGGTGTTACAAAAAATGGCGCGAGTATAGGAAGGTTAACAATCTAGCTCAGTATAAAGTAATCAGCAGCTCGTGTAGTCGTTTATCTCGTCAAATATGACCCTATTTTCAAAAAAACGTAAACATAACGACATAGTTGAATCCGATGTAGATGAAAGTGAAGAAGAAGCGGATATGGATATTTTATGTGTTATTTTGTCGTTAAAAGAGTCCAGTCACGGTAGCTTGTTACCTCACACCATACGTGAAAAATACGGAGAATTTTAATGAATTTAATGCGGCGATGGAGGGGCACGCAGCGTGCTCCAAACCTAGCATAGCTCGACACAGCGCAGCATGGCAGAGCTCCATAAAAACATAGCACCTGTTCGGCACAGCGCGGCCCAGCACGGCGGGTAGCGCGCCTCGCTCGAGACTGCTGCGTTTTTAAACAGAGCGTAGCCTCACACAGCGCAGCACAGCATGGTTTGTTTGTATCCTCATTAAAATATTAAACGAGCGAGTTGACCAAACACAGCACAGCGCAGTACAGCGCAGCATAGCTCGATGTTGATTTGTCACCCTTAGCGGCAGTGACTTTCCTACACGTAGGGTCCATCCCCCTTAATGGAATACACATAAGCTGCAGGAATAACTAATATTTTACATAAATATGAATAAAAATGATCATAATACATTCTAAAGAAAATCACCTCTTGTTTTACTACGAATTTTCTTGATCTGAACTGGTTAATTAAAAGTAAAGAAAAAATATCAGTGACAATTTTAAAACAAACTTTGTACCATAATCGAAGCTTAATAATAAACAGATTGTAATAAACTATACATACAGCATCCGACACGCACAGGGCAAAGGTCCCGCCGAAATTAAATACAGGACACACTTGCTTAAGGCTCGGATGCAATAAATTCAGGCCCTAAGTGATTTTTGATTTATTTTATAAGCCTCAATGTATTCTGTATGTATTGATTTACGAGTGTGTATGCTTATAAATAAGTGAAAATTACGATTTGGTTGTGAACTTGATATTGTATTTATCAGGAAATTTTGGATAAAATTGGAATTGGATCATAAAATCTTATAATGCTCACATGAAATACAAATTATATATGTAGATATATGGTGCAAATATCAAAGAATAATGATTTTCACTATATTTCTTTTTATTTGGTGTGATAAAAATAACTTTATAATGGGGGCAGACGAGACTAAATTATATAACATTTTTTGTATACTTTAAATATGAGTACATGATGATAAATGCTGGATTATTTTTTATATATTTTATTTATTATACTTACTATAACCTCGACATATGTTTACCTCGAAAAAAACTGATCTGATCAGTGACGTTCAAAATTCAGAAACAGAAAAAGAAAGTGTCTCAAGTTGTAAAGAGTAAACTAGCGTTTTAGCACATCCAATGACCTCTCTGCCTTCTTGTCTCATAAAAAGCATTTTACTTATAAAATTATCATGCACACCACTGTGTAGCGGTCACCTTAATTTATATTTATTTTATTCAAATGTTTAAGTACAGTTTATAAAAAAATATTCAAATTTTAATAAAATTTAATCAGTGCATCCTACCTGTAATGACGTACGGAGCCAAAACGTGGACCCTTACATGCGGACTCATCCATAAGTTCAACGTTGCGCAGCGGGCTATGGAGCGAGCTATGTTAGGAGTTTCTTTGTCTGATAAAATTCGCAACGAGGTTATTCGACAAAGAACCAAAGTAACCGACATAGCTCGCAAAATAAGCACGTTGAAGTGGCGGTGGGCTGGCCATGTGTGTAGAAGAACAGACGGTCGATGGAGTCGGCATGTACTCGAATGGAGACCACGTACAGGCAAGCGTAGTGTAGGACGCCCTGCGGCGCGTTGGACTGACGACTTAAAGAAGGTGGCCGGCATTGGGTGGATGCGATATGCAGAAGAAAGGGAAAAGTGGCGAGATCTGGGAGAGGCCTACGTTCAGCAGTGGACGGGAATAGGCTGATGTGATGATGATGATGATGATGAAAGTGATAATAATTAAAAATGCAAATTAATTAGATAAGCACGTGCTCGAATTCCACCGTGTGTTACGATTTGTCATTAACGTGACAAAGATTGATTATGATTAGTACAAAATGTCGTCTTTATATGCGCTTGTACTGCTCTAACTAGTTTGTACCAGTTTCTAACAACTGCATTAATGTCTGAATCTTAAAATAACATCAAAACGAGTGTGCGCATGCCTTCGTTTATAGATGTTTCGATTTAAAATACCGTAATTAAATAGTCACTGTTTGATGAAGAAGGTAAAAGGACATCTGAAATAATATTGGGAAGCTTTTTAAAATTTAGTATTTTTTTATGAATTTTTTAGTTCTAGTATTGAATTCTAAGAATCACTTCGGGAATTCAGCGCAATAGGAGTAAGGTTTGATGATTTTTTGGAGGACTAAAAATTACAGGCATTTTTAGGCAAGAGTATTTTCCATCTGCGTCTTCCAATATAAATATTCATAGTTCCAAATTAAGAAGTAAATGAGTATGTAATTTCGTGAGACTCGGAGGGTGGTTCGCGGCCGGCGGTCGACCCTTACCTGGAAGGGTTAGGGGGTTATTTTGATCATCATTAACTTAGTACCGGCATCAATCAAAGGTAAATATCATTAGTTTGTGATTCAATTATTTAAATTATTATGCATTTTGTGAAGGTAGTTCACGATACAAAATTTAAATATATGCATTATAAAGAATCTTAGGCATAATTAATAAAATTTGGTAGTTATAATATAGCAATATCTAATAATATATGGAAAATGATGATACATAATTTGTAGAGTATGATTAAACTTATAATGTATGCAAAATTTAATGAATCATATAAGTGTAAATTTCTAGACGTAGCTATGCAAGCAAGCTATATAGCAAAGAGATATATAGATCGATAAAATTCTAGTAAGTAGGTATGCATCGTTATAAACGATATTTTAACCTACAACCCTAATGCCCTGTATGCCAATACATCACAAATTTTATACATAACATTCACCCCCTTTGGCTTTATATTTTATTATACTTTATATAAGTAAATGATGATTCAGCATTGCGTGATTCATAGACACCCTTCTTTTACCCTATAAAGATAAATTAGAATGGTGTATAGACACTACAATTAATATTTTTCATACAATGATTTATTAAGTATGCATTTCTGATAAGTGAAGAACAACTGCAACGTTTTGATATATTATTGTAAGTAAAATGTAAAAAAATATATGATTGCAACAAAAATGGCTATAACAGGTATGAAGATACTGAAAAAATTAGGAATTTCCTTCTGTAATATATCACGCAATTACTGCTCTACGATCAAGTAAAGTAAGTTAAAATAAATGACCACTTCATTTTAGTATTTTTCTATAAAGAAAGAATGGGAATGCCCGTGTGAAATGGCCCTTAGTTTTCCACCAATCAATCTTCAAATTTGAATTCATAATTATGTTAATGAGCCGCAATGTCTGTCATTGTTAGATCTTGTACTTAACGATAAACATCGTGCCTCTGCGACAAGCTGTCTGCTGGCTTGATTTGACAGTCACTATTTTCTTCTTCTATGTAGAAATCGTTTGAAACGTTGTTGTTAACTGTTTCTTATAATAAATGTTTAATATGTAAGAAATTGGCTTTCTTACTTTTTTGCTCTACCTTTTGAATAACTTAATCGCTGCTTTAAAATAAATTACGACAAACTGCAGAATATTTCAATTGAACATAACCTATTAAAACTATTTTTTTAATCAGAGAAACAATAAATAGTAAATGTTTGGTTCCACACTATTACTAGAAATAGACAAACATATAGACATAATTTGAAAATAAAATAGGAACATAATGGTATGGTAACTTCATTGACAAGCAAACAGCACTACTGTTGAAATGTTAACTATAGAAGAGCAAATACGGAAGTTTTAGTCGTGTGCCACTTCAGTGCAGGGGTGAGCAACAATGGGTTGCATTGAAGCCGTTCATTGCCAACACCGTCGCGTGCCGTCCACCCACGCAAACTGAGATAACAAGTTGAATACATCTGCTTGTTTGATATCGGTAAGTAGCAAGTTTGATGGAATTTTCTAGATAACATTTTAAATGTACCGCCGTATTATGTCACGACGGAGACTCGACGGATTTGGATCACATGGGCGACCTATTACGAGATATGTATGATCCGTGTATCTATCGTCGATCTGGTATCTCTCTTGATGACATCATTATTAAAATGTAATGTGTGACACCAAAGTGACAAAAATGGAGAACGGAATCTGACTGTTTTATCAGATCGTAATACACTTCAATGAATGTTCTCTGTTTTTTAAGAGGTACTTAGGTTTCTATTATACCATGTACCAGATAATAGAACGGCTCAATGAATAAATTAAAATTTGTTCTACCAATTTTTTGTCGTACTGCCTACTTTAAATTAATTTAAGAAACTCAACATTATCGATAATATGTTCTCATAAATAAACATTATAATTTGACAAAGGGTTCCGGTGTCATTACAGGAACTCACAGCTCGCGGGCAATTTGTGAGAAAAGATTCAATTTACTTTATTACCTATTTACTCATGATAAATCTTCAAATGAGGAACGATTGGACAGGGAAAAGAATGGAGCTATCATTTGTATAAAAATAATTTTAAAACCTACCTTAACAACATTGTTTTATTACTCTTAGCTCAAACAGTTCCGTTTTCTTCCTTTGGTTTACAAAGAGAGGAAAAATAAAAAGACCTAACGACCTAGCAAGGCTTTTGTGTCTAAATGATTATTAGTTTTTGCAAAAGTTCATTGATATGTTAGACGTGGTTTTTTACTCACATAACCCAATGTGTTAAAATTCAAATTTATTAAGGCCATAAAAAGTGATAAGTTGCAAACTGGTATGAGAATTTTGTGTGAAAAGTACAGCTTACAAAAAAATCTAAGCAAAATTTTGTATAGAAAAATTTGTCAAAAGCAAGCTGACATTTGTTATAGCACATTTAAAAACGCCAAGAACAGTTAAGGTGATGAATTAATTTTTCTAACATTTACGGCCCTTTTTAAACCTTCGTAATTTTTATATTATTAAAGTTGTCGTGATGAAAATTCTTGACAAGAAAGTTCAATAGTAACACAATACGTCTACCGTTTTAGAAACATGATTCCATGATATTTTCTCGATAGAAAAAAAATACAAAGTTCTCATTGTTATTTTTTTTTAATCTCTGGCATCTTCAAAATAACAAACGTAAAGTTACGACTTTTTGGATATTAACTATAAAATATACAACCTATACGTCTACCGAGTTAGAATTTTGAAATATGCGATGGTTTTGAAATAAACAAGAAATACTTGAAATTAGCGCGCGACCAGCCAATATAGCGAGAGCCGCCCTGTACCTTCCTACCCCGATCGCTGCACGAGTCATTCCCGCTACGGCCGTCACACGGGGAACTTGTGTCGCTCGCGCAATCGTAACAAAGGGTGACAACACGATAAGACAAAATGAGACAAATGGGGACAATAAAGAAAATAAGAAGAAGAAACATAAAGGTTGGAGGAAAAAGAATGCTTACAATTGGAACAAATTAATGAAGTAAGTTGGTTTTATTTTAAATTTGATGATAATTGTATTATAGACGATGTTTGATATGTACCCCTGTTTTAAGTACATAACGAATGTGTAAGATTTTTTCATTTATAGCATAGATAATCTTTTCAGAAATCCGGAATCCAGAAGGAAAATAAACCCACTGATTGTTCACAATGTGAACCCACTCCTTCGTAAGTACCTTTTTTCAGTCAAAAATGTATGTTATCAACGCTCTACTGGTTTTATCGCATGATTCCATTTTTAGCAAAAAGCAACAAAGTGCAAAGAAATAAAAAATCATGGAGAACTTAGTGGAAGTATGGTGGACGTAATATGGAACAGGAGCTCATTGGAGTAGTATTATATTTAAAAAAAATACGAAAAAATTTCAAGAATTACATTTCTTAGTAGGTGGTAGATAAGTATGTTGTATAAAGAATTTGATGTTGATATTTATTTCATTTATACTTACTACACCTGTGCGGGAAATTGCTTAGTACTAAAACAGGTTTATATTCATATTTACATAGTAATGTGAGTTTTCATTTCGAAAAATTTTGTGTAAGTATATTAAATTGAGTTCCTGGGTGATCTGGAAACACAATTGGGCCCGGAAGATGGCGCTGCAGTCACTCCTAATCACATGAACCGATTTGGATGAATATTTGTGTGCACATTTCATTGTTGTGGGATGATTGGTTGATTCGTTTTCACATTAGCTAATATTATGTATTTTTGTTGTTAGAAAGTAAACTTAATTTAATGTTTATAATACATTATTATTGGTATAAATAAGCCAGTGTTCGTCTCACATTGCTGTACCTGCCTACCTACCCTACCAGGGCCTAACTTTGTTCTGGCTATTTTATTTTGATTATTTGTAAAGAATAATTACAATTATAATAGAGTGCAAAAAATAAATACATGCGTCAATATATTTTGTGTTTTTTTTTTAAACAATTTTTTTATTTAAAAAAATATCATTCCGACTGCGGCTTTGCCCGCGTGGAATTAGGTTATATCGTGAATCCTGTTTTATCCCACAGAAGTGTTCAGTTCGGATAAAAAGTATCCTATGTGTAAATCCAGGCAATTAGCTATATTTTATCAAAATTGGTAATGTAGTCTTGACGTGATTAAGTAACAACTAACAAAAAAATATACAAATTAACATCCAAAGTTTCGCATCAGTTTTACTGTATTAGTGATATCTTCCACTCTTGACTTTGACTGAGAAGAATTAGGGTTTATAACTTCTTTCAGAAATAGTACCTTTCATTTCTGGGCATGATGTAATATCTACGTCAGCATCAAATTCTATCTAAATCAATTCAGTAGTCCGCGTTATTGAGTACCATTTCATTTTTTCAGAGTAACAATATTTTTTGTTATTTTAAAGATTATTTATAACCTGTATTATTTTGTAATAAAGTAAACATTACGAAATAATAATAATTATTAATAATGTCTAAGTAGTTGTTAAAAAGAAGATTATTTGTTTATAAGCAAGAAAATAAAACCAATAAATCAACAATTAAATATATGTATAACAATATTATAACTGTATGACGACTCCATACATGTTTGTCCCGAGTCGGCCAGCGGCAGCGCGGCGAGTTTGCAAGAATGACTTCGCGCACACCCGCGTTCGCGATAGCGAGCTATTAGACTCCGCCCACCAAGCAGTGGATTTTTTTTTGTGTATCGTCTTAACAGTTTATAATTATTTATTGCATAGTTGATATTTCTTAGTACTGAACTAAAATATTTTATACGCACGTAAAATACGGTTATCACTTCTTCACAACCACTAAAGGAGTTTTATGTTCTCCATTTAACAAACATTACGGGTCTAGCCCCAATCTACTATGATTAAAAGCATTATGTTTATAGCTCCGAAACGTTCTCGTATTAAGTGGACATAATAGGCGACGTTTATCTTAATTTTAGACTCCACAAAACGTTTGACGGTCGTTACGATACTTACCTACGTTTAACTTAAAACAACAAAAAATTGTGTCATAAAAATAAATTCAACACCAATTTTATGGCTTTACTTTTCATTCAATCTACCGCGGCAATAAAAGTGGACCAAGATTGAAAATAGTGTAAACTAGTTCGCTGATGCGTTTTATGCAAACCGTACCTTCCGCTGTGAAATTATGGAGTGTGTTATTGAATTTCGAAAAAAAGTACTCCAAAACAAACAAAATGTAATAAATAGCCTGCACATTTTCATATTTCTTCTAAATTAAATTTGGGCGTGATGAACTCACTTGAGGCGTTTTCTCTGTTCATCAATCAAAATGTAGTCGCGAAGAGAAGCGCCATTTACTTCCTAACAGGCATCCCTTTTATACTTAGCTATTTTAAATAAGCTGGAAAGAGAGGGATTATCCTGGCACTCGATTAGACAATATACAATTACGATTTTCAGGGTTCACACTGATACCCTCTCGGCTGACTTCAGAAGCAGTAATCAATTTTATACACAAACGGTGGTTATTAATTGATTTTTTTTCCAGTCTAATGACCAAAAACAACATCTGCCAAATGTAGGGATGGTCGTTAGCGATCGTGGCGAAGTTAACTTTTTGGTTATATACAACATTTTTGCGCGCTCTTCATGATATTGCGTCGAACACGTGCCATTCTGATAACATGAAGGTTGCCTTTTATTTTTATATTCATTACCGAAAATACGCTATAACTTGACGCTATAAATAACATTTTGAATGACTGATACATATTAATAAGTTATAAAATAAATCCTTAAATCAACCAAAGATTTTTATGTAGATATATATATATATATATATACATATATATATATGTATGTATACCTATGCATATTTTTATATGAAAACATATTTACTAAAGAATATTTAATTAAGCACATATGTTCACTGTATTTAATGAAACTTACTGTTCAAGGGCATAAAGCAGCATAAATCAAGATGTTATGACTGCGATAAAGAATCGATAACTGTTAATTTATTGCTGGCTTATAAATAAAAGTCAAGTAACAAACGAATTTGCATCGCTAGATAGATCTCACTGAGAGCTCAGTGGGACACTGCCCTTGTTCGTATTAGGGCTCTATAAATTTTATTCGTTAGGTTTGGGCTCCCCGTGCAGTCTATTTATTTATGAACCGCGGACCTTCCTAATAATATGATGTATTACAAAGGGTCTATGGGTAAAATTAGATTAGTTACAATTACTTAGCGGCATTAAAACACACGGTGTTATTTATTGCTCTCTAATACAAATGTAGATTAATGTGAACGATTTACTAATAAAGTTTATATCGTAAACGAATTAAATTTTGGTAACTAAAGTTTATTTAAGTTCATTTGTTTACATAAAGTCAATAAAAATGGTTTTTAAATAAAGCGAAATGATATGAAACCTGAAAAAAAGGGTTATGCATACCGGCCGACATAAAAGGGAATTCTGACAATAGTTCGTTTTGCATTCATGTTTACATTTAGATTTGATAAAATTCCTTCAATCTAGATTGACCAAAACAATTGAGATGATTTGATGATAAGGAAAATGTCCAGCTAAACGTCTACTATACTTCTGTGGGCTTGAAACATTTCCGTAAATCAAATTGAGGTCCGGAGGGCAGCCCGTTTGCATCCGTGCGTACATCAAGATTGCTATCTTAGATAGATTTACAAGAGCTGTCGTTGAGAACGTTCCCTCTCCAATTGATGTAAACGAATTATTTGTTTATTTCGACTGTGTTAAGACCGGTTTTACAGCGCTTGTAAACTTACTACGTCGTAAGTAATAGACGTCGGTTAACCCGCGATGTCGTTTTATTTTAAAGTAATCAACGGCCAATTAATAATTTGTTGCTATAGCTCACTTTCAAGGATGTGTTTATTGTAATTTACATACTAGACGTTTTATTGATAACAAATGAAGTTAATAAGGGGATAATTCTTCCTTCAAATATATGAAAATTATGTTTATGACCCCACTCTCGGTTAAGGGATTTGAAAAATTCAAGGCGGCATAAGAAGGCGACTAAACAAATAACACATTTGGTTGATTTACTGTGTTCCAATGCAGTTTATTTGGCTGTCCTCACCTATGGGTGGGCGCCAAACCCCCGCTACGATTTAGATCAAAACTATTCCTGTGGCGTGTGATAACTTTTAAAATTAGAGTAAAAAATACGCACTTAATACTATAAATCGTTTCAAGCTTTTAATTGTGTTAATTAGTCATTTAATGTACGGTTAATTATGCGAATGGACTTCCTCATTCAATAAAATTATAATAAAAACACTATAAACACGTGTACTTTGCGTAAATTTTTAGCAATGATTGATTATCGAATTCCTCTAAATATTAAGTATTAGAGCGATTTCGAACTATGAGTAAAACTTTGTGAATAAAGCCTTAATTTTAGATAATATGAATATGTTGAACTTAAATAACCAATACGTCTTTCTCATTGTACAGCACATAAAAATTGAATATGCAACAAAGGCTAACTAACCATGGATTTACATACAACGGCACCGAGTTCCGAATCACCCTTTCGCGACATCAAACATAACAAAGCGGTTTCCGGGTTGCGAATACATCTCAATCAATTGCACAGGAAACTGGAATGCTTCATTAGCCGAGCATAATGTACCCGTAGTGTATGCAAAGCCTTTACTGCACCGACAATGACCAGGGTTGAAATATACTTTCCGCTTTTATGAAATGCTGACAAGCATAATATCAATGTATGTATGCTTGGTTTTGAAAGCGTGTCTATGAGATTTGTGGTGTGTCGAGATTATACGTATTTCTGTTTGGTTTATAATATTTGGATATTGATTAATTGCTACAATCAATTTAAATGAAGCATACTTATGTTTAGTTTGTACATAATTTAATAATCTATGTAACTTTCCATTTTTCTTCTTTATTATAACTATGTGTAATGTTTAGAACATGTTAATGGTTAAAACATATCCTTCAAAAGGTTTCCATTGCTTTCCATGAATAAGTACAAGCCATCGAGAAACTGCAGTTTATTTATTCAACTTTTACGATCTGAGTGACATCGTTAATTAACAGTGGAGGCTAAATCGTCCATCTAGTTGGATGTGCTTCACTTTTTGTATGTTGACAAAATTATGTCTTTATACAGACTGGAGTATCAACGACCACCATCTTGACTGACGCAGGCCCGATCACTAATTTGTACCTGCGACAATGAAGCGGTCTTGATTGTTTATTTATAATGCAATTTTGTTGGGACTCTACGTATGTTATGTTTCTGATTGCAGTAATTCTTTGGTGTACAGTGCGGTTCTTTTTCAAATGCGATCGTTTTCTTTACCATTTGAGTATTCAATCAAATAAAAAAAATATGAATGAAATATTTGATTTTTTCCATTTGTCTGTATAAAACTACTTAGACCTTGGAAGCATGGTATCCAAATCGTTTTTTTTGTGCATTTCAGAAGTGACGTTGGTTTTTTATTCAGTAAAAAGTATTTTATTACGATAAAGGTAGATGTACCATTTTGATTCGGAACAGTGATATATGCATTTCATGAAGTTTGAATGTTCAGAAACAAGTTTAAGAATTTACGATAAATTCACTACCAGGCTCCTGGCGAATAAGGATTTGTGAATTGTAATAAAACATGTTATTATTGATTCACCCTCCTCCGAATTCACACATGTTGTATATTTTTGATTAGTATTCACTTTTAAACACTTACATTTTTTTCTTTTAGAAATTATCATTACAGGGAGTAATGTTATTATTCCCAATTCCCAAAATACCGCATCAAAGAATAATATTCACATAAATCACTGTTACTTTTGTTATAAATAAAAATACCGTTTATTTAAATCACTATTTACGCTTAGCAGTAACCAAAAAAAGTCTATTTGAAAAGTACCTACTTTCAATAACTTTGGCAATGTTAGTCAAACTCAAACAGATATCAAGTTACAGGCGCCAGTGGGCAAACCGCAATATTTGCTTAGGCTTTGCAGTCTAAATTATTATTTTTAATTTCGTACAACGGTGGTCAGTAGATTTTAGTATGTTTTCGCAGTTGAGGAGCTTTTGAATATTAAATTAATGACGTTATTAATACAAGTTAATATAAATATACAAATAAAAATATAAATATGTATTTACAATTTGAGTATTGAAAAGTTAACAATAGCTTTAAAAGGAAAATAGATATTATATTGACCTATAGTTATTGTAAATTGTTATTCAACTGAAAACAAAGGCAAGTAAATCATGAAAATAAATATAAATGACAATTTGACAGCATATTCTGCTCTGCAATTGTCCGACTTCAAGATACTCCTGCTCCAGCTTCTTCTTGCAAATTGTTCAGGTTAGCACACCACAGATGTAATATTCGATAGACCACCATCAATCACCATCTCCATAGGAGGCTAATGTTCGCACACGTGCTGAAATCGAGAAGGGTTTTTGCTGAGTGTTCGGTTACGATTGACCGTGAAGTGCCCTTATGAATTGCATCGGTATGCACTCAACCCTTTTATTCAGACATTGTGCAACCGATACGTCATCTGTCGACGCATTCGATTCCTTTGATTATTCGCCGACAAATCGATCTGTGCCATTTCTACTCAATTGTGAACAGATGTTCTTAAGCCAGCAATGAATTTAGGATAGTGTACTGTTAAGTACCGTAACAACAACAAATAATTAAACTAAATGCATGTAAGAATGTTCTTCATGAATCAAAGCGGACACTCATAACCAAGAAAATAATAAATGACTGAGATGAGATAGTTGAATATTCATAAAAGACCACACAGATTAAAATTTGTGTTGATATAAGCATCCATTACATTATTGAGGAAAAGGATTTAATATCCTTACTTGCAATATCTTAATTAAAAAATAAACAGTAAAAATTCTTGAAAGATTATCTTTTTGTTGTAAAATGGAAGTAAAATAAAGATACTAAAGTCCGTAATGATACTGTTTTATAGTTGTATCTTTAATACGCCTTAGTATTTAAATATCCTGACTACTATCTATGATATTTCCATCAATAGAGTTATTATTACAGCTACAATGTCTTACCACTAAAAGCTTCTGTAGGTAATTAGCAAAAGCAATGCAATGCATTTGTAAAAATTGCGAATAATCGTACTATCCATAAAATATATATACAAACTAGCGGTCCGCCCCGGCTTCGCCCGTGGTACATATGAAAAATAGATGTTGGCCGATTCTCAGACTTACCCGATATGCACAGAAAATTTCATGAGAATCGGTCCACCCGTTTCGGAGGAGTATGCAGACTAACATTGTGACACGAGAATTTTATATATAAGAGAAGATGTCAAGCAGTAAAGTCCTTGATTACTTGCTCATACTTTGCTTTGGAGATTAAATAAGCGGTATTGGTTTAAAATGTTAATTCTCCTTCAGTAACCAAGCCATTATCATCAATACAGAAATATTAAATGGAATGAAAAAAATGCTTAAAATATTTCAGGTTCTGTAATAGTTTCACATTTGGTTTTGTTTGTTATTTGATAACTTTTATGCTCTTATTTTTATGAATCCAATTGTGTTAATGTTCTCTAAATAATCTTATTTATCCTAATCTATGTTATTATGATATTAAACATCTTTTTGTACGGTTTATTTATCACAGAAAACTATTTATACTAATTATAAGTACAATTTTAATTTAAAAGTACTCATCTCAAAACGCAATACGTGAATAATATTAATAAAGGCAGTTACAGAAAGATGCATATCATAAATCGTAACTTATTATTGTGATGATTTCTGCGCATGCTCCTATAGAAAGTACACCTTGCTGTATCGACGATCTATTGAATACCCAGCAATTATCTAAATATCCACAATACCCTTTGGCATCTGCCGATACAACACTGCACCACGAAATCATCTTTACCATTAAAAATAGGACAAGGTGTTTGATCAGTTATCAAGGAACGTGCCAAAATAATTCACCTGGAGTTACCTTTTAAATGGAACAAAGATTGTATTTCGTACCCATTTCTATGAATGAATGTGAGGTCTTTGCATCACCTTGCTATGTCACAATTGTTTGAAAGAGGATTATATTACATTATCTTTACGTGCACCATAATTAAGCACCCACATCTATAAGTTCAATATTGAGAAAAAACGCTTCGCCCCAGCAGATGCGGTCTTATTGCAAACAGTCCTAAAATCTGAATCAATTTTAAAAGTAATTCAATAACATAATGTAGATCACGGTAAAATGTATTGCTTCCTTCCACCTTGAAGCCAATACATGACCCTCGCGTCTCGGAAGCGTTTACGTGATACAGTTATGTTGAAAAACTGTAACACTTGAAAGATTCATTGTTTGTCATAACGGCACCGCTACACCCTTACATTCGAATCGATACAAAAACTATCGGTACCGTTTTATAAAGATTTTTATTCTAAACCTTAAACCTACACATAAAAAACGCGTAAGGTGTTCCCACCACGTTACGGCCCGTTATATCAATAGAGATTAAAGGCACGCGTTGGCTCAAGTAAAGCTGAGATCCGGGCGCATTGTCGGTGTTCGTATTTGATGTGGCTGAAAAAGACGCCTGGACAATACTTTAAGACTTTTAAGCTTGAGGTAATCAGGTGTGAACCGGACCCGTTCACGGCGATACCTACTTTCGACTGCAAAAGCTTTTCGGGTTATATAAATCTTCATTACGGAGTTTATCGACTCCGCTTTAGTTAGAAGGCACTAAATAAATAAGATAACTAATTAGTTGGGAGCGGAACGAAATTGATATCATCCATCAGTATGGGAACTTCTTGATCCCTGCTCCAATTACGTTCATCTTCTTAATTGCATTTGAGATTCTCGTAAAGAAGATACCAATTAAAATAAGTTTGTTCGATTAAAGTGTCGACAATGTTACTTAACAAGTGACTGATAAACGTTCGTTAAATTAATGTAGTCGATAATCCGAACACTTCTTGTATTCCGGCCGACCTCGTAAAACGTTAAAATAAACACAGACATTATCACGTGTAAAGAGTAACATCGATACTTAAGATTTTAAAACGTACATAAATAACATTTCATCAGTAATAAGAACGTAACTGGAGTATTAATGTATTTCAGAAAAGAATAAATAAAATAGTTGAACTTTCCCAAGGAGAGGAATCTTATCGCTCGGCTTTTTCAATAGCAATCATTCATATAATTAATTTCGATAAGTATGACACCTCTATACTGATACAGGAGCCGATGCTTTTAGTCCGTATCGCATAGTTTAATTTATCCAGCCTTCGATGTGATGAAAAATTGACTGTCTCATACTATATGAATTATTGTGTACTTTTGATGCGATATGCTATGCTTTAGCTATTTATAGGATTCTTAGATAAAACCAAAACTTGTTCACCTTCTTAAAATTTCATTCTTTTATTTTAGCGACTTCCTAGAAATAAAACCATGGTCATGTTAATTGTAAATCTAAAAAAGAACAACCCTGTTATTTACAAAACGATAAGTATCAGAAGGCAATGATCCAATTTGATGTTCGATCTTTTTCCTAATTTTTAGAAATAGTTTAAAATAAAAAAAGAAACTAAATTGGCCCGTTATATTTCACACGAGAGTGTGTTTGCGGTCAGCCTTGTTTTTGTATCCGCGTCCAAATCTGATAGCAATCGTTATTCGAAGATATTTTAAGTTTTAACCATACAAATACATATAAATGTTAATAGGTATTTATAAATTTTCTATATATAATTTGATGTTAATATGTTTTCTTGGCAACAACGTTGGTTTATGACACGCAATAAATTATGAAAGATTAATTCCTTACTAATTGATTACACTTTCGTAAAACTTTTACGACAGGTACCTATAAACTTTTACATAGAAATCAAGCAAAGAAATAGTTATAAATCGCTCTGTATTTAATAAGCTTAATACGTGAGTCTCGGCACTAAACCGACCGAGGCACACAATTGAATAACGCTAAAGAAAACAAACAAAAACAGAATTTCGGCGTAATCTTCTATTCTCCTCGACTTAGGCGTCGCCGAAAACGCTTCGTACGTTTCATATTTGTTTAAAATAAGTGCAGCGTTTAAAAGATACAACAAAAATACTCGAAAACTTCCGGTCGAATACGCTTTCAATAATTGGAATGGCATTTATTTCCTTACCCAGAATGTGGTAGAATTGTGTTAATTTCTATGGTCGGATAAAAATTTATGTGCCGTATTGTATTAGGGTATAAATCTTCGAAATGGCACGAGCGTTCTATTATGAAATAGGCGTGATGCAGTGTAAACGCAAGATATTGTAAAGTGACATATGTCACCAATTATTTGGTCAATGACTGCGTTGGAGTACCCTGAAGACAAGAATAACGTGTTAAAATGAATACAATCTGATTTATATGTCATAATGAACGCCCCTTACTTCCACTTAAATGTTTTGAACTACAACGGAAGTTGCAACATTCATATGCATCTTTGTATAACAGAGATTTTTAATAATTTTTTGCACTCACAAAATATTCTATTTTCGACTAATGAAAAGAGCAGGCGTGATAACGATCTTTTGTTGGAAACAGCTTGCTACAAAAGGCCGCTATCAAAAGTCCATTGTGTTAATTTCACACTGTTTTGTTCTCAAATTATCTGCAAATCATAATACGGATGCTGTTTATGATGTTGCAAATAAATAACCACGTCCTATTTAGTTTAATTAATTTCTTTTAGAACGATATATATTTTTATCCACTTTTCGCTTGTATGATGGAAGGATAATGGCTATTTATCTAATTTAGAAAATATAATGTATCGGTGGTTATTTTTAAACATTTGCATTCATACAACATGATATAAAACCTTAATTATTATCATTTAAGTTTTTTACAATGCAACTAAGCCCTACGGAAGCTTTTGTAAGAATCGTTTCCCCTAATTATTTATTTTCTTGTCGTAGAGCTTACAATTTTGAGTTAAATTGAAATCTACAATTGCACAAGGAGAATTTGGAAGGTTTAATTTAATCCTTAGCTTATCTTGTTCAATCCTTTCCGAAAACCACATAATTTAGAGAACCAATAACGGTTGTGGCTGCGTAAAGGGGAATCGTGAAAAAATATCAACAAAAACTAACCGTGCTCTATTGACCGTGACGCAACAATTGTTTAGCAGTTTGCCGAGAACCCTTAAGTCCATCTTGTTGACTTCGACGCACATCGAAATTAAACATGCAAAAAAAATCAAAGGTCCTTAAGAAGATTGAGCGACGGCTCCCATTGTGAACATTGTGTAATGTACCGAGACGACACAGGTATCCTACATCACGCAAGTTTCGACGTAACATAGTGTAGCGATGAACAACAAAAAACTTATTGGGATCTTCGTATGCACCATCAGGTAAACCCCTTTGCACAATTCATAATAGACAATGAAAATAAGTCTGTTGTTGTCGCCACACTTGTATCACAAACTTGCCCAATTTCACGACTGATTGAGATTTGAAAACATGCAATTAATTTTGTCTGCCAATACATTTAGGGCATGAAATATAGTGTGCAATTTCATGAATGTTAAGAAAATTGCCGTGAAATAGGCGAGAGTCGTTACATTTCCAGCTCCTGTTATTATTTTTATGATTAGGCATTTTTGAACAAGAAGTACTTTAAAGACTTGAAAAATGGTATGAATCTTATTTAAAATTATTACCTTCTCATCAAATCATGCTAATCTGTTTATTAAATTATCTAGCACACATTATTGACGTGAGTAATAAAATGTAGAGGTGGATGAATGTAAATAAACGAAAGTTAAAGGTAAGTCTAAGAATTTTATACTAGTTAAGTGTTTATTGTAAAATATTCATCACGTTGGTATAAAAGACACGAAGATTTATGATGTCAATATAGTTAATATAGCTCAATTGTTCGACATCAAAAGATCTATTCGGTATCGGAGCAAAACTAATCGAATTACAATGATCCTAAATTATGACGATAATGGACTTAAATAGTCTTATTATTATGTAAGCTTTTGTAAGAATCATATTACACGACACAAAATATTATAATTTTGTTTTTAAGGCCCTGCGCAGACGGCACACTTTTTGTGCGATCGAGTCTGCGGCGCACAAAAAGTCTGCATGTCGCGCAAAAAGTCAGTCGCGGATTTTTCACAGACTCAACGCACACGACGCACATCTTCGATCATTTTGTCGGCAGAGCTGTAGGGACGTAGACGCTATGGAAATCGTGCAGAGATCGCGAAGTATTATTTTGTACATGAAGTACAGAAAAAGAAGAAATAGAGAATTTTGGGTACATCCTATACTTTCGGAAAGATTACTGAAGGGACAGTTCCATACTAAACATTCAATTCTGAAACAACATCCAGCAATTTTTTTCAAATTTTACAGCACACTTCTTCCCACATTTTTATTTTTAAATGTCTATCGTGATATTCTGCCTTAGAAGTATCATAAATTGCTGGTCTGTTTTGAATTTCTTGAATTAACTTATTTACATCGACCTCTGGCATGATAATAGATCGCGTGCGTACGTCCCTAGCAATTGCAGATTGCCGACTAAAGTGTGCGCCGTCTGCGTTAGCGCTTGTTGAAGCAAACGTTCTATTTTTTTCACAGACTTTTTGTGCGGAGCGGCGCGATGCGGCGCGGTGCGATCTGCCCGAATTACACGGATTTTTTGTGCGCCGGACTTTTTGCGCGTCGTGTGCGTTACTGCATATAATTTCATAGGTTCTATTTTGACAGACTAAAAAGTGCGTCACGGATAGTCTGTCGTCTGCGCACGGCCTTAGACTTGTTTTATTTTACTTCTCATTTTATTTGATCGATCACGCACCACATCTCCAACTTAAGCCCATTAAACATTGTATTAAACACATTTTACATGTGAGTTATTTAAATAACATTGAGATGGCATTCAGAAAATCCAAAATAAGTAAAGAAATGTTATCGAAAGAGACAATTTTTACAGTAAATATTGATATTTTATATTATTATAAACTTTTTGCTTCTCGATTCCAGTTTTTTGTTAATACGATAAAATGAATGAAAGTTCAACAGAAGTCAGAAATCAATGCAAAAAATAAAAAATTGCTTTCACACGATCGAAATGTTGTTTCCGATCATCCAATTTCGGTTTATCGGTTGCGGCCACAAATCATTGAAAAAATTGAGTTTGAAATATTTTGGAACGAGCAAAAAGTCGGTTCGTTTTAAGGAGAGGCGTGGTGGACACCGCTCCTGGGAATTACGGCAATTTTGACACCTAAAGTGTGCTAAGTTTGCTGGTACCCCTGTAATTTGCTCGACGTGTCGATACTTCTGAGGGCAACTATGTTCTAGCAACTCCAGCAAGGGAACTCTCACGTATAATATTCGTGATCTGCGGAGTCATCCCATTTTAATGAGGATTCGTATCGTAGATTCTACTGATCTAGCGCTATGTAATTTTGATAAAAATATGTTATTTCGATTACCGAATAATAAGCGGGAATACGGCAGCGAAAGATACAAAATATTTTATTAATTTTAAGGGCTCCGATTTGTGAGTTGAATTTAAGTATGGAAAGGTAAAATTTAATGATACTAAAATATATTACATTGTAGACACATATGTTTAAAAAACTTATATCATAGTATTATTTAGATTTAATTATTTTCATAAATTCTAGCACGTATTCCTGTGAATGTTTTATTGTGTCATATGCGTGCGTATATTGCGTAACAAGGATAAATTAGCAAGATACAAGTATCTATCGAGACAAAGGACCTAGTATGTTTTACTATCCATAAATTACAAGATTAAAACTTGGCACAACCACGTGGCAATAAGCCGGTTACCTTTCGTTGATTTTTGACCATATTTTGTGGGTTGAGTTTTATTTTTTATTGCCACAAAAAACAGTAGCAAATATAAAGAATTGCTGATTGCTCAGGAGCTATTACCGTACTATGTAATTTAGAAGTAAGCCTATGATTAAAGAAGTGCTGCCTACCTTTTAAATTAAATTAGGATTTTTAAGGGTGGCGCTCGGAACATTCCTCGATGAGCCTTTAAAGGGAAAAAAATAAAAAAAGTATAAAAAGAACATTAATTTACGAACTCGGTATTAAAAGGCACACGTGTTAATGGTTTTTGTTATTGCTCCTTTTTTCTTACGCCAGGATTCATTAACGTTAGTATTCAAGAAGGTGTTTCAATGTGTATTTTACACTATGCTCTGATAGTGATAAAGCTGAGATATCTCGAACACAAATTCGATATGTAGCGGGTTTTGTAATTAAAATACTTAAATCAGTCACGTTGTAATGTGTATGCGATAGCAATTTCTTCTATCAGTCTCAGTATCAAGTCTATCTTTTGCTTGAATATACACAAGGAAGGTTCGCACCACGGGAAGATTGTATTTTTAAGTCTTACTGGTAATTAAAACATAAAAAACATGAGATTGAAACAAATGCAAGACGATTTTAATTGGTTTTATAGCTTTTGCATCAAAGCGACTTTTGTAAGGCTTGATAATAGATAACATAACATTAGTAATTGCTTATAATACACAGAGATTCAAAGAGATTCGCGTCTAATTCGCATACGTAGTTATAGGTATAATTGGCACGTATAGATTATCTGTAAGTGAAACCGGTCCTCTCAGGAAAGACTACTAGGACCCTGGAGCAAAGGATACATCGCAATCGCAATCTGTGCGCGTTGTAATCTCGCAAATATTTATCGTGTGTCAATACAATATGCCAAATGGGTATGCTTATTATGCTTTATACAAATGTGCGTGTGCTGCGGGCTTTTGTGTGCCGTAAGTGATGAGCGGTTTATTGTTTTGTAATTTTTTGAGGTTATATTGAAGGTACGTTATTGAAAGCAGTCAATGAGAAAGTTACATAGGCGCCTCTTTGTTTGTTAATAAAATACTATTCGTGCATCTTCAGAGCTTTTGGAGTTGATCTCCCGTTTGTTTAATAGTTTTATTTACGGAAACAATGTATATTTTGTAAAATATAGTGTAACCACAGATTAGATACGCTTACGAAGATACGCTTACGCTTTCAAGAAGACTATTTCATAAATGTAGAGTCATCTTTATAATTTCTGCGATTAGTTCTAAAAGTTATAACAGTCTATATAATTTTAAGCTATCTAAAAATTGCATATAATTCACTGTCAATTTCAAATGTTCACTAGAGTTCTAGTTTTAACAATTATAATTGTCTCGAATATTTAACCATTGCAACCGCGCTTTACTCATAAGTGGGGCCATCATTAAGTCTTGTTAGTAAGGAGTTACAGCGTATTGTTCGCTACAATGGAAGGAGGAGCTATGCTCCCGGCGCGGCCCCGTACTGCTATTTTGTATCACTCTAAATGTCTTGCATTGTCTTTGAACGTTTTATTGTCTCCCAAAATTTGGGGAGTTTCTTATGACAAACGATATTGTTATACGTAATATTATGGGAGAAGGTTTCTTATGTGAAAGAATATTATAAGATGTTATCGTATAAATGACCATAGGGTTTTGCAAAATCAATGTATTTGTGCAAAACGAGAATGTAGAGCTGCGATTATTAAGAATAATTAAGTATAATTATCAAGTGAATTACATTTTATTGCAATGATACTTTGTGCTGATAAAAAGCTGTAGAAGAGAAGCCAACATAAATATATATTACAGTTTTTAATGCGCACTATGCTATACTCTTTTTAATGTTTACAGAAAAATGTAGCGTAAAGACTTAAAATTTCCTCCGCTCTCAAAAATACAAATTGATTAAAATATAACGATGAAACCTTGAGTCGTACTTTCACGCCATCCCTGTAACTGATACGCCGGTGTATTTACAAATATCTCGTGATCTGCAATTTATCGACGCATCTCCAGAGCATCACGCGAACTGAACTGAATCTTTGAATTACCGCCTTATCTGATATCGTGCGGATTATTTTTGAAATCAGTTTCTCAATGCTTTAGTTTATTGTGAACGAAAGTTAAGATCTATAGGCGTGGAAGAGATACTTTCAAGAATCTCTTCATTTGTTTTTTTTTAATTTGTCAAATTATTAGGATTGCTATACCGGGTCCCACTTCATAATTGCTTTATTGTATTATATCCGAATTCTGAAGATGAAAGTAGGAGTCATATTATGTACTTATGATAAAAAGACGTATCAATTTACAATAAATGAATAGCTGCAGCCTGCATGAACGTTTGTACGTTATTGCAAAGATATATATTAAGTTTTATGTTAGCACTTCCAACAATATTCTACGGAATTTGATATAGTAAGAAGCTAGCGTCTAAATTACGAAGAAAAACCATATCAAAGTGCCGGCATCGATAGAACATTGGATTACCGTAGATGGAGTGACAGCCAGTCGAGACGACTCGTCATATGCTTTAACCATCCGTTTAAATGGTCATAATTGGTCACTCGGCTCCGAACTCCGCTAACGCAATAACCACGTAGATTTAAAGCGGCATCATTAATTATATAGAATAATCATTTTCCAGTTACGAACGTTCTTAATGATTTGTTGTAAATATTGTTTTTATTTAGCACTACTTGTTCGCAGGAGTAAAATAAAAATGCAAACAACCTGTCTCTACACGGAGCCCGTTGAAAGGCGTGCGTGACTGTATATTCAAAACTTATAACTCTGGTCCCTAGATGTTTAAGTACTCCTGGTGTCAGAGGCGATGAAGTGATAAAGATGTTTATTGATGATCTTCGGCTACATTAATTGCCAACGGCGGCGCTTGTGACTCGGCGAGGCACAGTCAACTCGAGCGCGAATGACAAAGATTCAAGTTTCGATATGCAGCGCGACGAGCGGTCGCCTTTGATCTCCCGTATTGACGAGCCGTCCACCAATCAAAATATCGGTGGGAATGTATTTTTTCTTACGTGTGAAATTACTCCGCCAACATTTTCTTACCACTTTGACCACTAAAATGGATAGGCATAATACCGAGCTTGTTTATCGCTGCTGCTAGATATGACGTCTATGCGAAAAATTTTAAGACGTGCAATCGTATACGATAAACAAAGAACCACAAACGAGTTTATTGATACCCGCTAATAATAGCCATCGACGTTTTTTCGTTGTCGTCATAAATGTTGACACTGCAATATATGGCGGGGAATTCGGTAGCCACTCTAGGATTTTTATTTTAATAAAACGTCTCGAATACCAATAAGTATCGTGCCTTAAATGGAGTCGCGACTCGTGCTGAAGTGCGTTCGTTCGGTATTAATCTTGGCATTTCGATCAAGGTCAAGTTCGCTCGAAAAAGGATGCAATACAGATAGGAGCTTAATGAAGTGGGTTTTGCGATTCATAAATTAAAAAAATAAATATGTTGACGGGGCGCCTTATTGGTCGTAGTAATTAACATGGCG